>JH430313.1:3029-31964 GCA_000239455.1 Strigamia maritima
ATTTGGGAAAAGAGAGAAAGAAAAAAAATTATTTATACTTTTTAGTGCATTTGGGAAAAGAGAGAAAGAAAAAAATTATTTTATAATTTTTAGTGCATTTGGGAAAAGAGAGAAAGAAAAAAATTATTTTATACTTTTTAGTGCATTTGGGAAAAGAGAGAAGGATAAAAAATACTAGTGTTAATATAAGGTATGTTTTTAAAAAAGTTTTTTATTTAATTATTCATAGATTATAGGGAGATGTATATTTGAATTTATTAGAAGGTTAACTTCAATGCATGATTAGCTGATGCGATGTGCATGGTAGCAATGCATGGTAGCTCTTGCTTGATAGCTCTAATGTATACGACTCGATTACATATCATCTCCAATGACTCTTTATCACCAAATTTGAATATTGGTACCCTAATATGTCTTTATTGGTAATTTTATTACTATTTTTGCAGTGTACAAAACGGGTGTACATCGAACAAGTCTAAATTTGTCAATTGTGGTTTCATTATGCATATGTATAAATGCCGTATTTTCTAGGAAACAACAGCATGCCGGTAAATACAGATGAATCTGACCAGTTTTTGACAACTGGTCAATTAATACTCAAAAGAACAAAATGCCAGATAATTTGAATTATCCGACACCCTGGTCAGACTCTCCATTATCTGGCATGCTGTTCTTTCCGAGGGAATACGGTATTTTTTGAGCAAATTTTTACCTGCGATTTGAATTTTTCTGGTCACTGTGCGAGTTAATTTGATAACAATTAACACGAGTAATAAAAGAGAAGATCATGGGCAAAACATTCTTCTTTAATGAATTTCAAATCGTAAAAAAATATCTGGCCTTAGGTATGAATAATTTTTTTACTGTTTGGAAGTGAATATTTAGGAATATGAAATTTAAAAAAAAATATAAAATGTATGATGTTTTAAGTGAATTTGCCATAACGGATAGGACTGAAATTTGAAAATGGGTTTCTAATTATAATGAAAAGTTACTTACCTTAGTACAATAATCATGTTTAGAAACTCCTCACCTCTATAGATTTCAATCTCGAAATAAAACCATTCAAAATGACTACCAATATCTACTGTGCTTTTAAGCCTCTTTAGCAGACAGACACTGGCATTTAGAGAATGTTTAATATTAATCGGCAACCCTTTAATAAACAAAATGAGGAACATTTGCATGTTATTTGGGCGTTTGTATAATGTCAGGCAAATGTTTCCCATTTTCTGTGCATTTATAGGATTGCTGATTGATATTAAACATTCACAATGTGCTTTAGACGCTAGTGCCATAAGAGCTGCGAGGCTTAAAAGCACAGTTGATATTGGTGGTCATTTTAAATGGTTTTATTTGGAGATTGAAATGTAATACGTGTATCTATAAATTTTGGAAGTGAGAAGTTTCTAAACAATGCGATAATGGTACGACTTTGTTGGTTTTATTTGAATAATCATGTTATCATAGATTTTTCACGAAAATCTGTGAAGGAATCTCGGGCCCAAGTGGTCGAAGAGGGAGATATAGTGCGGTTTTTGTGCCAAATTGCAGCTGTTCCACCACCAGTGTTCACATGGCAAAAAAACAAAGAAAATATACCTCAGAACTCAGATCGATTGTAAGCATTTAATTGGAGTTTTAATACTGAAACTAAACTATTTCCCATATTGTAGCATAACTTTAAAGAACTCAGGAACTTTATTTATTAAAGAAGCACTGATATCAGACATGGGTAATTATCGATGTATTGCAAATAATCATCGTCGAACCTCAGAAATTCATTTGGCAGTTAAACCAGGTAATTTTTTGAAAATTGAATATTGAACTTACCGTAGAACGGGGATACTTTATCTGGCGCCAGTAACTTTGCCCCACCATCCATTTTTTTGTATTTATTCTTATATCTTTTTTAAAAATGTGAATAAATTCAATTTTTTTTAAATTAAGGGGTTGCACACCTCACGGGTTACGCTAAATCTGGCCACTAGATGGTGCTACGGCTCTAACACTATTCTATACTAAATTGGTTTCCTGTGAAACGCCTTTAATAGTCAACCAATTTTCAATTTTTTTAGCTCTGTGTGTTCACAAGAACTTTATCTACTCTTGAGTGTGGTCCAAATTTTAAAAAAGTCATCAGTAAAACTAAAAAAATTATTTTCCAACATGCTATCACTCATTTTGACCTGAATTCTAAAATGCTTATTTTACCTCACATTTTTGATGTTTATTTTTTTTTTTAGTTTTTTTGTTGAAATGTTACGCGCAATTAAAAAAAAAAAAAAAAATGATTAAAAAATCGAGTCAGGTTGCCAACACGATTATCGTCGCATTCGAGCGACCGATCGCGGCGAACATGTGGGCCTATCTGCGTCCAACTAGAGTTAGGGACAAGCAGAATACTCGGCCGCATTCCATTACTCGAACGCGGCCAAAGGTTGCTGTAATACAGCCATCCAAAACACCAGCTTTTCCCTTACAAATCTTTTTTCTTTTCTTGTTTCAAATCCATCCCTTTTGAAAAGGGGGAACTCTGAGTTCCTCCTTTTAATCCTCTATTCTATCCCTTTTAATCCAAAAGTAGAGAAAATATAAATATAAATAAAAAAACTTATTAAACTTGATTTTTTCGAAATTATTTTATGAAAATTGAATTTAAAATTGTTATATTAGTGGGAAATAAAAGTTTAATTGCAAAAATGTGAGGTAAAATAAGCATTTTAGAATTTGGGTCAAAATGAGTGATAGCATGTTGGAAAATAATTTTTTTAGTTTTCCTGATGACTTTTTTAAAATTTGGGTCACACTCAAGCGTAGATAAAGTCAGAGTTGGGCCAAAAAGCGCGGTTGCGCTACCGCTACTGTGGTGGCGCTGTTGCTAATGTAGCGGCGCTAAATTTCGCTACTTTTCATCGCTAAATAGCGAATGTAGCGCCAATAATATTTTAGTCATAAACAGGGCGAAAGTAGTGCGAATTGCACTACTTTCTGTGCTATTTATGACGTATTATGTTTTGCGCCAATACGTCACATGTATGTACAAAAAATGTCAATAAAAATTCTAAAAATGGCGCTTGCAAATCAATGTTTAATATACGTAACATATCACGGTCATTTTGCCATTTCTGATTCCGTTTCACTGTCACAACGTACTAACCGGTAATTATTTGAATTTATTTGATTCATTTTATTAAAAATAAACATTTCATTGATTTCCAAATATAGAAAATAAATATTCGACGCAATCACCAATACCAAGACAGCAAATTATAAAGTACAACACACCATGTTATATAATGGATTTGGTGGGCGATGCAAATGTAAATGCAGAAATACATGAAATACAACCACAAGAAGATGCATCACAAACAACAGAAAGCTTGGGATTCCTAAGTGATTCAATTTTAAGTGAATACTTTGAGTATGAAACCTACGTAAATAATGGGAAGAAGCCAACAGCCAGAAAATTTATCTGCAAGTTGTGCACTTATAAGAAAAACTCATTATCAACAGGCACAAAAGCAATTTCAACTTAAAAGCTCATCTACAACGAATGCATTTAACACAATTTGTAGAATATCAAAGGAAGTCAAAAGAAAATGAGAGAAGTAAACAGGAATTGGGTGAACCTCGTGCAAAGAAGAAACTGAGAAGAGAGGTGACATTATGCACAGGATGCAAAAAACCCATTCCGCAGGAAGTGCTAAACAACGTCATTGCCACATTTATCATAGACGACATGCAACCATTTTCTATTGTTGAAAATAAAAGTTTTAAGATTCTCCTTGAGAAGGCATCTAAACAATCAATTCCTGGAAGAAAAATTATGAAGACGATAATTGATACTCAATTTCAGAACATGTTTCTTAAGTTAAAAGAAATGTTTGATTCTGTAAAATTTTTATGCATAACTACTGACATTTGGAGTTGCCGAAACAGAAGCTATCTTGGAATTACAATACATTGGATAAATCCAAACAATTTTAATCGAGAGTCTGCTGCTTTAGCATGCCGAAGATTGATTGGAAATCACACACATGAAGCTATTGCTGCTGCTATTGAAGAAATTTTAGCTAAATATGTAATTTTGCTTCCAAAAATTACAATGGCAGTTACCGATAATGGCAGCAATTTTGTCAAAGCATTTTCGGAATACGGAAAAGAATTTAATGACAACAATTCAAGTACAACTGTAAACATTCAGGTTGAAGAAAATTCTGATGGTGAAGATTTGGATGATGAGAGTACCCATGTACAACAGATTAGTATTAGCAAAATTTAGATGCTGTTAATGCTGATGAGGAAAGTTCTAATTATTATTTGCCACCTCACTTTCGCTGTGCTGCACACACAATGAATTTAATAGCCACTAAAGATGCAGATAAATCTTTACAAGCTAACACCAGATATAAGAAATATCTAAGATCAGGATTTGCAAAAGCAACAGTTTTATGGAACAAATATTCAAGAAGCCCGCTTGCTGCAGATACAATTTATGAAATTACTGGCTGTGCACTAATAGTTCTGTGTGTCACCAGATGGAATTCTTGGTTTGATGCTGTCAAAAAAATCAGGAGCATCTCTGAACCTAATTTAGAAAAATTGTGCATACAGAATGAATATTGGTTTATTTAACAGAAATGAATTTGATACTATGGACGAATATATAAAAGTTATGGAATGTATGGTTCGAGCACTGGACATACTACAAGGAGATCAACATTGTTTTTTGGGCATTTTATTACCGACAATTATAACAATTCAAGATTTTTTGAAATCGGTTCAGCCCTCATTGGTTTATGCAATCCCTTTAGTGAATGCACTCCTTGATGGATTACATAAAAGATTTAATATTTATTTTGACAAACCACAGTTTATATTAGCTTCAATCAGTCATCCATTATTTAAATTGGCTTGGCTTGAATCTTCAACTAAAATTAGAGAAGCCCAAAATCTTCTAAAGACAGAAGTTTTAAAACATCAGCACCTGTATGAAGAAAGCACTTCATCTAGCTGTAATAGTTCAACTGTAAAAGCTAATGAATACAATGGAGATTTTTTTCATAAGTTTTATGCACAGGTTCCAACATCAGTTGCAAAAACAGAAGCAATTAATGAAATGGAACAGTATCTTCTTGATTGTGGAAAAACAGTTTGCAGTTTAGAAAAATATCGTATCATGAAGCAGATTTTTTTGAGATACAATACTGCATTAACTTCAAGTGCACCGGTGGAAAGACTTTTAGTGGCGGCAAATTGATACTTTCTGCCACTAGAAATCGCTTAACTGATAGTCACTTTAGAAAAATTGTTACTACTTAATAAAAATCAATTATTTTTGTAAATTTTGAGAATTAAAAATCTTGAGCGGAATTTTATTTTTTTTTATTTTCATAGGCAAAAGTAAAAACAAATAAATTATAT
Source organism: Strigamia maritima (assembly GCA_000239455.1). NCBI lineage: Eukaryota > Metazoa > Arthropoda > Chilopoda > Geophilomorpha > Linotaeniidae > Strigamia > Strigamia maritima. Next base: position 8,457 of record JH430313.1, read on the forward strand.
TTTTTGCATGTACCAGTATATATATATATATATATATATATATATATATATATATATAAAAAAAAAGTATGCATAAAAGTAGCAAAAAAGTAGCAAAAAAGTAGTGATATGATGCGCTACTTTACAAGCAAGTAGCGCCGCGTCGCTGCAATTTTTTAAAGTAGCAGTAGCGCAATGACGGTGCCACTATTATTAAAAAAGTAGCAGATATGTAGCGGCGCTATTTTCTGAGTAGCGGGCCCAACCCTGGATAAAGTTCTTGTGAACACATAGAGCTAAAAAAATTGAAAATTGGTTGACTATTAAAGGCGTTTCACAGGAAACCAATTTAGTACCGTAGAACGGGGATACTTTACCCGGGGGTGGTAACTTGTATTTATTGTTATATCTTTTTTAAAAATGTGAATAAAATCAATTTTTTTTAATCAATAGATAAATGCTTTAGGAATACTTTTTAGAATAAATTAATTTCTTAGGTAAATAATATGACTGCAGAAAATTGCAAATGGCCACCTACTCAAATGAGGAAAATTTTTAAGCTGAGAAAGTTGTCAGATAACCTAATTAGTGACTGTTTGTTTTTGATTTTATTATTTTTAATTGATGCACTATTATGTTTTCTCTCTAATCCTAAAGATTTTTAGTCATACTAATATAAACTCACAGTCATAAAAATTTCAAAAAGTAGCAATTTGTGCTGTTTTGGAGGGTAACTTTGTTCACCATTAAATTAATGATTTTGGCTATTTTTTAGGTAAAAATTGCCATATAAGCATAATAAACAACTAGTAATACATCCATACAGAAATTATGAAAACTTTAATTTAGATTAATTAATAAATAAAAAAATAAAAAATAAAAAATTATATACTGATATGTGCTGGCTCATTATCTGTTCTACCAAAAATTAAAAAAAAAGATCAATTACTTCAAAAATATTTTTAAAAACACATATAAGGGCTAATGTTAGCCAAATGATGGGTTTTCTTTGCTCCAGTAGTGAAAACCAATGAAAAAACAGGTGGACAAAGTTTCCCTGTTTAGGTAGGTAACTTTGGCCCACCAATTTTTTTAAAAAAAGTGGACATAAATTAAATTTTAATTTTTTTTAATAACACCATTGTATTCTACGGGTCCAGTTGCTCCTAACATGTTATTCTCAGCCTGTAAAGTGAAACACTCAAAGTTTTATTTATAAAATAGGAGGAGGGGATGAGCATGGTCTTACACGCCCACAAACAAGTTGATTGCTCGCCCTCGAGCAATGGGTCGATGCTACGGAGGACGATGGTGTGGTTTGAGCTGTGAAGCGTGAACTAGCATAGTCCTTCCCGTGTCCACAGCAATAGTGTATACATTGTTAGTGATGTGCAGCAAGATGCATGTGGGCCTGTGTACAGCTGGTCCAATTTTTTTAGTCATTTTCCTTTAGTGTGGAGTACTTCTTGGCCTATTTTGTACTGGGGTTGCTTCCTGTTTTTGTCAAACTGCGCCTTCTGCTTGATGTGAGCGATCTTCAGGTTATTGATGGCCATCTGTCTGGTGTCAGTGGCGATGGTGTCAGCGTCTGTGTGCAGCATGATCATGTCACTCTGGTTTGGTGGGGTAAAATTATACAGAGCTTCAAATGGCGAAATTTTGAGTGAGGCGTGACGGTTCGTATTTATGCCCCAAAGTACTTTTTGTAGCTTGGTTGGCCATTCTTTATCCTTTGAGATTGACTTCCGCAGCGCTGGCACGGTTGTTTGTATGTGTCTCTCGGCGAGCCCGTTGGATTGTTGATGGTAAGGTGGCGATACGCAAATTCTGATTCGGTTATCACTGGCATAATCCTTGATCTCGTTGGACAGGAAGTTGGTTGTGCTGTCCGAAAAGATTTTGGCTGGTCTACCAAATGATAAACTATGCAGTTGTCAATAAATAAAATGGTCTTGGCAGATGACGTTGATTTCACCACTTGTGCCACTGTGTACCGTGTGGTCATGTCAATTGCAAAAACAATGTGAGTGTAGTTGTTGCTCCTGGTGAAGGGAGCTGCGTGGTCCATGTAGATGGATTGAAATGGTTTGTCTGGAATGTCTGGAGTGTAGGTAGGTTGTTGCGCTGATTGCACCGCGCATGCGTTTATTGCGCGCGAGAGTGCATCAGGTATCACATTATCCTCTCCTTTGAGGTGGCGGATCACAAAGTTGAATTGTTGGAGGTCCAGCACCCAGCGGGCGAATTTTCTGTTTAGGTTGCGTTTGCTGGTAAGGTGAGTCAGGGCCCAGTTGTCCGTTATGACTGTGAATTGTTTGAGTCCTGCCAAAAACACATGAAACTTTTCCGTGATTGCCCAGTGTGCTGCGAAGCATTCAAGTTCATTTGAGTGCTGTGATTCATATCCTGCTGGTAAGCTTTTGCTGCCATAAGCAAAAATGGCTTCCTTTCCATCCTGTATTTGTGACAGCGTCGCTCTGACCCCGTCAGAGCTTGCATCGACTGCCACAATGGTGTCTAGATGTTGGTGGAAATGTGCGAGTGTGACATTCTTTAATATGAGATCTTTGAGCATGTTTACTGTTTGCTGGTGTTCATCAGTTCATGTAAATGTCATGTTACTCCGAGTTAATAGCGTCAATGGCCGTGCTTTCTGTGCGTAAGCTTCGATGTATTTTCTGTGATAGCTTGTGAAGCCAAGAAACTTTCTGACGTCAGTTTGATTCTTGAATTTCTTGAAACAGTGTAAGTCAGTTATTCGATCGGGATCAGCTCTGATGCCGTCTTTGTCTATTTCGTAACCTAGGAATTTTATGCGCGGCTGGAGCAGTTGACATTTTTTAAACTGAATTTTCAGACCCTTTTTTATGATTGATTCCAACAGTCAGTCCAGTTTGGTTATTGCATCGTCAATGGAGGTGGCCCCCTGTCCAATGTCATCAACATAGGGTTTTTTGTCTGGTATGTCACGACAGACACCATCCATAATTCTTTGCATGATGAATGGGGCGTTTGCAAGTCCAAGTGGCATGACTAGAAATTCCATTAGGCCTTCGGGTGTGAGGAAAGCTGTTTTGTGACTGTCTTCGTCTCTGATTCTCACATGATGGAATGCATGTCTGATTTCGACAGTGTTGAATATTGTTGGCTCGTTCATCAAGATTTCTTCAATTGTTTCCTCAATGGTTGGGATATGATAGATTGTTAAATCCAATTTTTCGTTAAGCGGTCTAAAGTCGACAATGGGGCGCCTGGGGGTGGTTGGGTGGTGTTCTTGCGGAATTACAAAAGTGGCCAGCGAGTGCTTGGATGTGGATCTGCGACAATGCCGTCCTTTATCCATTGAGTGATCTCAGACCGAAGGAATTCGCGGTCGGTGTAGCTCAGTCTTATGGGTTTGGCTTGAATTGGCAGGTCATCTTTTAATTTGATTTCACACACTTCATTGATGCATTTGCCTCGTCTGCCGTCAATGGTGAAAGCGTCTTTTCTGTTCTGTATGACACTTTGCAGTTTGTTTCTTTGATGGGATTGCACAAAATCTGGGATTAGTTTCATTGTGTCACTGATCTGTTCTAGAAATTGCGTCACTGATCTGTTCTAGAAATTGCGCTTGATCAAGGTTTGTGTTCTTGCTCTTAAAGTCCATGTTTTTGCTTTTAGAGTCCATATTTGCACTTTTAAAATCTATATTTTTATTTTTGAAATCATATGTTTACTTTTTGCACTTGCTAAGGTTGTGTGCTCTTTATAAGTGGCATTGTTGGCTAATGCAACATTTGAGAATGCTGTGCTCGCTGCAACGTGGTGGGGCTCGTCTTCATCCTTGGTGTCTCCGGTTTCCTTGCGGAGGTTGATGCGACCGCCACTCTTGAGTACCCACTCAATTTTTTCATTTTCGATGAAGTCTCCTCCGATGGTGAGTGGAAAGGTGTGGCTTGTGAGCACGCGCACATCCTTCAATTTAATTGGAACGTTTCCAATCGAAATTGATAAATCAACAATGCCAATTGGTATTTTTTCTGCATCCCCCATAGTGATGGACTTGCCGGGGATTGGATCTCTGATGTGAGTCTGGTCAGACAGATGAGATTTGACAATTATGTTGAATGATGAACCATTATCGAAGAGTGTTTGCACTTTTTTCCACATTCCCGCACGTCAATTTCAAAGGTGCGGATACGGTTGTCAGTTTGTTGTAAGCTTGGCAAATGGTTGCTTGCCCACTGATGTTGCATTGATGGCTGTTTTCACAAGTTGGGGACAGTTTTTAGAGGTGTGGCCATTCAGTTTGCAATTATAACACACAGTGTCTTTAATATCCATAGTCTTAGGGTCAAACAACTTTAGACCAGGTTTGTATTCAGTTTCCTGTTTTGTTTTGGGGAAAAAGGGTTTTGATTTGGGATTCAGTTTGTTTTTAGAGTCCAGTTCGGTTTCATGATTAAAATTGTTTGATTTGTCTAATTTGCGCTAGGTGAAGCAAGGTTTCCGGATTGGGCACTGACAGCACAGACATCAAGTTGCGAGTGGTGACGTTATTGAGGCCCACGATCACGGTTTCAATTTTCTCGTCGTCATCAATGATGTTGGGGAATTTTGTTTTGGCTTGCTCAATAAGGGTGAACTTGGTTGACACATACTGTGCATTGGATTCTTTTGGTAATTGAACTCGATCATAAATCTTTTGTCGCCAGTTTTGTCTAGTTTCCGTGACACTGAAATAGGCCTTAAGGGATTGCTTCCACTGCTTCCACTCTTTCAGGTTCCTACCTGACTGAATGAGCCAGTCATTGGCTTGGCCTTTTAATTTGCCATTGGCAAATTCAATTTTTGTTGCATCATCCCATGACTCTAGCATGGCGATGCCAAGCGGTTGGCCCGTCACGCCATTAAAATTTTCAATTGATTTGGTGATGTCCGGTGTCTGGCGGATGCGTACGGTCTGATCCAGCGGCTTCGATGACAACAGTTGTTGCATGAGCTCCATCAGTGTTGCCTCGGTGGATTTAGGTGTGGTCTCACTTTCGGTGATGACATTGTTGACAAGGTCATCTACACCCTTGGCGCCCAGGGCAGAGCAGCTGTGGTCAGTGTTCATGAGGATGGAGTCATGTTGGGTTCAAGGTCGTTTGTTTTGGCTGACTCACGCGCCACGTTGTCACTGACGAGGGCATCAATCAATTCAGTCTTTAATTTGTATTGAGTAACAATACCTCGTTTTGCACATTCATCCTTGATTGTTTTTTCTAATACGTGGTCAAATGTAGTCTGATTAGTAGAGTACAGCGCTTGCTGCACGAATGGGTTCATTTCAGATGCGATTGGTGGTCAATGGTGGTCGTAGGAGATCAATAAACGATAAAAGTTGGTGAAGTGGATCCGAGCAAAGTATTTTCTTGAGTTGGTCAGAAAAAGTTAGTCCGTTTGGGTCGACTGCACCATGTAAAGGTTCTGTGGTTGGTGGAACAATAAGTTGTGCGACCGGTCAGTTGGTTTTGGCAAAGACAAAGTAATCTTTATTCTCAACTCTCTCAGTAATCAGTTTCAGATGTGAAACGTCATATAACATACTAGTAGGAAGGGTTCATAGGTTGGGGGGTCAGTGTGGAGCTAAGGTGAGGGTGGTTGGGAGTGGAGGAGGGGATGAGCATGGTCTTACAGGGCCACCCTGTAATATAGTCAGTGGCTTCTTTTTGATTAAATACGCTTATTGAAATGTGGATTTCATGATGGTACTGTATATAAAATCAATCACATGATGGTATCAATCACACAATGGTCTATATTGTAGGACAGCCAGTTTGGCAAAGAATCCAACTGTTACTGTAAAACTCCGCTTTAGACCCCATGGGCTTATATGCGGATGTAAGCACATACTACCCAAGCCCATGTGTATTGGACCACATGGTTTTTCCAGCACACAAAAAAATAAAATGTCCACATAAAAATTGATTTTAATCAAATGGATCAAAAGTTATTCCAACTTGAATTTGTGCTAGTTGACACAAGTGTATTTGGCCAGGTTGCTAATTGCCTTAGGGAAATTGGGCCGGCAGAAATTAATATGTTATATAATAATAAATTTATTCCATGTAAAACGCCTCTCTCATAACCTTGTCCAGTTCCTTTCTCCAAGTACTAATATGTTATATATTCACCACTTCTCCACCTCATTCACCACTTGATGTTATTTATTAAACGACAGACATCACTTTGCCAAAGTGATTTAATTATCCATGGCAACGAAGTGATGTCTGTTGTTTAATAAATGACATCAAGTGGCGAATGAGGTGGAGAAGTGGTGAATGTATAACATTCAGTCTCAGGTTCTGTTGGAGTTCCAGGTAGCTTAATGGTAAAGCACCCAAATGGCTATTGGAGGATCTGGGTTCAAGTTCCAGCTCGGATGCCAATGGAGTCTAGGTCGTTTGTTTTTACCAAGTATGAATGTGATGAGAACATTAAAGCCATTGATTTTCCAGTCTTATTTCAATGTGTTCTCGGGTTATTTTCTTAAGTTAAGAAACAAGTGATTTTAACACACTTTTTGTCATTGTACAACATGTTGTTCGGTTATCCGGCCATGAATTTACTATTATTTGTTATTATGTATTAAGCCTAATAGTGCTGAAATAATTGGCCGAATACATAATAAAAATTTACATTAGCAAAATAAGCTTAAACATGGTAAAAATGTGATACAGTATAACCTGTCCGGTCCGGACCTAGTGCCGACCGGACACCTGTCCAGTCTAGACACATTGGCCGAACCCAGCCAATCTCCAGCCATGCTAAATACCTGTCCCGACCGGACAAAATTTTGCGCCCCAACTGTCTCCGGACCGCACAGTTTATTGTTACAAATGAACTGGTTTTATTAATTAATAGAAAGGTTAGAATTTAGTGTAGAATATTTGTTTGGAATAGAGACCTAAGGAGGCAGGTCAGTGGTGGTCGCAGCACTTTTGTCAGTTCAATGTAGTCGAATGGGAACTTATTGAAGTGGCTTACTTCAGGTTGGATTTATGTACTTCTGATAAAAGTCATAACATATTGACTTGTCCTGACCTCTTTTGACTATTAAGATGGATTTCCAGGTTGGCTTGTAATGCAAGAAGTGGCCAAATTTGTCTGCTTTTTGTAAAAATGCAAGCTGAACTCCAAAAAATAACTAATGATATTATTTTTATTTTAGCTTCAAAACTCTTCATCAGTCCACAAATTATTAGTCCAAAAATTATGGTATCAGTTAAAGTAGGCGAAGAAGCAGTACTGGACTGTGCTGCGAAGGGTTATCCAAAACCAGCCACACGTTGGAGTGTAACTACAAACAGTAAGGGTATGAGGAAGATCCTGCAAACTTGTAAAAACTTTTAGTTCATGTAATATATAGCACGTTTTTTGTTTACATGTTTTTTGGCAAGTTGGTGGGTTCTAACACAAATTTCTTTCTTTCTGAATTTCTAATTACATATACTGTATTGTAATTTGGGCAATAGGTTTAACGAATACGAGTCGAATCTACAAGATGGAACCTGGATTGCTTATCTTTAGCAAAACATTGCCAGGTGACACTGGAGTGTACACGTGCAATGTCTCTAATTGCCATCCAATCACAAACGAACTTCATTCAGTAATACATACAATCAACTTACATGTATTGGGTGAGTAAAGAATTTTCATTTTTATTGGGGCAAAGAAATAAGTCAGCCATGGATGGAGTTGGAGGAATGTTTTAAACCATATTTTTCTTTACCTTAAATTTTCCAAACCTTACGTTTTTATAACCTTACATTTTTATAACCTTACATTTTTATAACCTTACATTTTTATAACCTTACATTTTTATAATCTTCCATTTTTATAATCTTCCATTTTTATAATCTTCCATTTTTATAATCTTCCATTTTTATAATCTTCCATTTTTATAATCTTCCATTTTTATAATCTTCCATTTTTATAATCTTCCATTTTTATAATCTTCCATTTTTATAATCTTCCATTTTTATAATCTTCCATTTTTATAATCTTCCATTTTTATAATCTTCCATTTTTATAATTCTCCATTTTTATGACCTTATATTTACATTTTAATAACCTTACAATTTCCTATAAAAATAAAGTTATTTATAAGGATAATAAATAAGGACACATATCAAAAACTAACCATTCAAGCAAACATTGCAGTGCTTTCGATTATCGAAAATTTCATCAGCTGACCCATTTGTCTGGAACAGTCAAACAGAGACTGTTCATAGTGCTCCAGACAAATGGGTCAGCTGATGAGATCTTCAATGGTCGAAAGCACTGGGAATAGTTTGAAAAAATGACTTATCTGTATAAATAGTAATAGGTGGTTTGCGCGTGACAATTGTTCGTATGAAATGGCATTAAATAATATTTTGTTTCAAAATTCCTAATTTTTTCTTTTTGCGACGACTTTTTTTAAAAGTTTCGTGGAATTAAAAACGAGTATTTTGAAATTAAATCTGCAAAGTGAGATTCACAGTGTGTTTAAATTTTGAAACAGTGGCATCCATTTTGGAAACTATAGACCGAGCATGTCTCGACTCCAAACTGAGGTTTTACACCAATATTGTAGTTGGGGACATCATTTACACATCCAACACAATTCCATGCATGGTAAGAATTGCGAAAAATGACTACAAATCAGGGGTGCGGACATCAGCGAACATCGTGGCCACGGAACATGCACCTACGTCGGCCACGATGTTTGCAGATGTTTGTAGATGTTCGTCAAATTGGTTTGTCATTATTTTTTATAATTTTAAATTATTTTCTAGCTGGATTTTCATAGCCAAGATGGAATAGACAATTTATATAATAGATATAATTTTTATTCAATGTTTCAAGCAGTTGGAACAATAAAAATCAGCTCAAAATACTACCCTAAAGGTGCATTTTCATTTGCGAGAGAATTTCTCGCGCCACAATAAAAATCGCGCTACAATAAAAATCGCGCTACAATAAAAATCGTGCCAACAATCGTGCCGCTCTATAAATCAAGCTTTGGCTTGAGCATTTTCATGGGAGCAAAAAAGGCCACTTCCCGCTTTCAAAAATTCTGTAAAAATCTTTTACCATTTCATTAAATATTCATTAGTTTGAATTGTTTAGCATCAAATATTGCTGAATTTATTATTTTTTGGCTTTTCTGGATGTGGATGGCATTGATTAATCAAGATTGAAAATTCAGGTGGAGGAAAAAAAATCAGCGCCATTTGCAATTGTGGGTGAAGCCTGTTCAAATGCCAAAACTGTTGTTCCAGATTGTCACATGTCGCGATTTTAGGCGCGATTTTGTGAGCAAAGCTAGACTTGACAGAAGCGCAGTAACAGAATCGCGCCAACAATCGCGCGCCTTTGCAAGTCTAGTTTGCATGAAAATGAAAAAGCGTGCAATTTTTGTCGCGCGATTAGTGAAAAATGAGCGCGAGAAATGGCATTTCTCGCAAATGAAAATGCACCTTAACACTTGCTTGATTTTCATTATTGTCGTCTATTTCTGGCGCAAATACAACGACGAAAAACTTGTAATTACGTGGTGCTCGCAAACCATTTAAAAAATTGAAGAATTTTTAATTTAATTTTATGTAGATAAATAACTTTATTTTTATTTTCAAAGTAATGGCATGTATTGAAAATAAATAGTTTTAATTAAAAACATCATAATATGTGCCATTACTTTGAAATTATACTGAAGACAATTCTATAGACTCATCAAAACTTACAATTAGTGCTTTCGATTATCGAAAATTTCATCAGCAGACCCAACCGTCTGGAGCACATTTGAACAACAATCAGAGACTGTCAACTGGAATCACTTATATGTCTCTATATTAGGGACTCTCTTATTATTTTTAGTGTATATTGGTGCTGTGATAAATCGATCCCGATAATATTTCTATTTGATAATTTATGTTTTTGTTTTTACAGTGCCACCTACGTTCATTAAACGGCCCCAGTCTTTTGTAGTGCCATCTGTTCAGACTGTTCGATTTGAATGTGAAGCGCAAGGCAATCCACCGCCTAAAATTTTGTGGCTGAAAAATGGCGAAACAATACACACAAATGGCCGAATCAAAATAAAAAATTTCGAACTTGTCATCCTTCAAACAGTCACTAACGATTCTGGACTGTATCAATGCACCGCTGAAAACACAGTTGGTCGCGTGTCCGCAGATGCGAGATTAAAGATCAACATGTCAAGAGATCAACCTGATCCACCCACGGGTTTGATAGCCAGAACATTATCAAGCACCTCAATGGAGTTATCATGGAATGCATCAACTTCCAGAAATGGATTGTCTATACAAGCTTACACGGTGCATTATGCACTCACTTCGGGTGGAGATGAACTTCAGAAAGTTGCCTTGACACCTAGCTTTATTGTTGACATGCTCAAACCTTACACAAATTACAGTTTTTATGTTCGCGCTTATAATGGACGAAGTGCGAGTGACCAATCTGAAACTATAGTTTGGACCACTGGAGAAGATTGTAAGCCAATAAATTCATATTACGTGAAGGGATGTTTATATTCAATACAAATAATTTTTTATTTATTTTTAAACAGCGCCGTTAGCTGCTCCATCTGTGGCACTCACAAGTAGTGGATCAACAACCCTTCACATTTATTGGGATCAATTGTCCAGTGATTTGGCCAGAGGAGTTATAGTGATGTACAAAATTCAGTGGCGCCGTCGAAACTTCCCATCTCATTACATTCAAGAAGTGTCTGGAGATTTGCATGAATATTCAATAACAGGTAAGGTCATTTTTTTCGTATTATTGTTAATCAGTTTTAAGGGCCTACTAAGGCAATTGAGGGAATAAAAAATCATTAGTATTATTACTGTATGTAATCGCGTCTAAGTCGACCCCGACGTAAAACGGGTCAAAAACCATTGACCCGCGTATAAGTCGATTTGAAACAAAAAGACCAAGATTTGGTCCAAAAATTCTCGACTTATACGCGACTATATATGGTATTCATTTTGTTTTGTTATTATTAAGGATTACAGCCTGGAAGTAAATATGAAGTTCGTGTTATGGGAGCAACGAAATTTGGATATCCGAATTTATCAGATGAAATGTGGCCTTGGGTTCAACACACTATGCCAAATCAAGGAACAGTGAAAGGTAGTAAGTTCCCAACTTGCCAAAACACATTTGAATTTAATCAGTCGTATTTTTTTAGTTCCGTCATCACCTGTCTTAGATTTAACTGTCGTTAACGCTACTACGGTTAAAGTTCAGTGGAAAATGCCCGAAAGTAATGAATTTGTAGTAACCGGATTTAAATTAGCGCATCGTAGACATAATCTGAAATTATGGGGTCCTCTTATCATACCAAATAATTCAACTAATTATTATATCCTCACAGATCTGAGTAAGAAAAAAAATGTTTAGTTACTGTTTTATAACTTAAAACGTTTTATTGCTTTTAGTGCCGCGTACTTGGTATGAAGTTCATTTGATTGCGTATAATGAGAATGGAGATGGAAGGGAGTCTGTACGTCCGGTACAGACGTATCCAGAAGGTGATCCTCAGTCAGATGGAAACTCTTGTAATTTTAAAAAGAATTATAATTCATAAATAAGTTTTATTTTATTATTATTTATATTATTATTATTATTATTATTATTATTATTATTATTATTATTATTATTAATTTATTTTTATTAAATTGAACTTTAATTTTAATTATTGTAATTATTTTGATTAGTTTTTATATTATATGTATTTTTCTAATTTTGTCGCAGATAATCCAGAAATTACCTACGTTCTGGTTGAATCTCCATCACGTTTAGAAGCGGTACCAACTAACTCAACGAGCATTTTGTTGTCGTGGAAGGAACCCGTCACACACAAAAATATTAGTTACTTTACTGTTCGATACAATCCAGTAAGAGATGGTCATGTGAATGCTTCTTCTGTTACTTATATTAATAGGTAATTTTGAAGTTGTTTAATAGTTAGAAATGTTTTTATATTGCGATTTTTTACAGTACGGATAAAGATGTGTTGGTAGCTGGTTTATCACCATACACTTTGTATGAGTTTTCTGTTTGCTCACACAACACTGATGATATTGAAGGACCTTATAGCAGTAAAGTTGAATGCAAAACAAAAGAGGATGGTATTTTGATTTTTTTTTTTAAATTAATTTTTAAACGTGGATATTATTAGACATAACTAGAAGACTTTTAAAACAAAAAACTCAAACAATTTTGTTGCTTTATGCAGTTCCCTCAGAACCTACTGATGTGAATTGGACACTTTTGGATACTCAGTCAATTCGACTCACTTGGAAACCACCAAAGTTCCCAAATGGAATCATAATTAGTTATTTGGTTACTTACGACTCGCATAAAGATAAAGCTTGTCAGGTGCATAAAGGAATTACGCAAGAAGCAAATGGTAGTCTTTTGTTATTGTGAAAAGTTTGAATTGAATTAATAAATTTTGAACTTTAGGCTCAGAATTTGCTAGCGTTTTAAAGGGGTTGACGAGCAATACGAAATATTACTTGTGCTTGCGAGCAAAGACAAGGGCTGGAATAGGATCTGCAACTGAACTGGTGACTTTGAACATACAGACAAGTAGTGTAAGAAATCATTCGAGCGTTCAGTCAAGTAAGTGTTAGAATAAATTTGAAAAGTGAGGAAAATGTTTAATGTTTTGTTTGTAGGTACTTCCGAAGAACAACACGATCCCCAACTAGGAATAGTATTGGGTTTTTCGATTGGCATCACTTGCGTGATTATTTGTGTTTTTGTAATTATTTTTCGAAATCGGTAAAATTGTTTGTAAAAAAAAACAATGTTGTCGTTATGTAACTCTGAATTTTATTTTTAGTTGTCATGTTGTCGACCCACTTACTCATCATTATCTTCAACATGGAAACAAGCGAACGGGTTGCAATAGTCATGTTGGGACTGAAGGTACTCGTGAGATGGAAAGTTTTATGCCAATGTTGACTCAGATCAATACGAATGCTCCTCATTTAGATACAAAGGTAAGGAATTTTTTTTTTTAATAATTTGATTTTTTATGGAAATGAGTGTAACTGATTAAACAGGGCATTTAATCAGTGTACTGCGATATCAAAATCATTATTTTTTGGATTAAGATTTGCTCAAAAGCTAAAGGGAGTGCATCAAATGACCAAATCCACATTTATAATTTACAGTAATAAAAATGTCATGTTAAATGAGAACTAATGATATTAATTAACAAGTAAGTTAAAATAAAACTTAATATATTTTTTCTGGTATATTTTTAATAGGGTGGTTATCCAATGATGTGTTGCAATGATAAACAAAACGGGTATTCCCATTCAGTGTTGTACGATAAACGTACACCAAAAGGCCGTTCAAAAAAAAATCAGCAAACCATGAACATTACAGAAAATCCACAGGTAATGATACCTAAGTGTTTTCATTGGCTTTGTGATCAAACGGGATGCAGATCAATTGAAGCAAACAAACTTTGGAGTAATTTTACTGAACCATAATTGTTAAGCAGCGATTAATTTGTGGAATAACATTAAAATTTTTTTTTTAAATTAATAGTTATTTTACTCATTTATTGAATCAATGCGCTTTCGTCATGTTGATCATCTTCAGTGCTCGAAAGTTCTCTGGTTATATAAATGCACACATTTATATTCATATTATTCATATTTATATTCGTAAATTATTTGTCTTTATCTTTAAAAAAAAATCATTATCAAAAAGTTAATGTTATATTGAAACATACTACAGTATGTGCTAGCAATGCAGTATGTTGTATTCTAAATAATTGTTACCACAGTCAGCTATATCAGTAAAATAACATTGTTGTCCAGAGGATGACGCTGAAGAATTGTTTAAAATTTGATGATAGATTAGAGCATGGCAAATTCAATGGTGTTTTTAAAAAATAACCTTGAATGGGTCACTACAAACTAAGGGTATACCTCAATTTGGGTACTCAACTGGGGTATCCAAAATTAAAATATTATTATCAAACTTATTTTCCACCAACTAGTCTTAAATTTCGTGAACATACTGAGTATAGTTATGCAAAAACACAAATATCCGTTTACTTTGAAATTTGTATCTCATTTTAACCTCGTTATAACATCCAGGAGAAGGTAATTAATTGTCTTTGTGATTTCAATGTTAACATTACATCTTGCATTACATTCTGAATGTGATAATGAGCTAAAATTTTTAAATGATTGAGCCAAAATTTTGGTTATTTGATGTAAATAACCAAAGTTCAGTCAATATGGTGTACTAAACAATGTGGTTTTTTTCTATTAACCCTTAGATGGGCAACCTATGACACAATTGTGTGCAGCTCTTTTCTTGAATAGGAAAATTTTTTTTGGGCTTATCTTATGAAGCTGAAATTTTCTGACTTTGTTCAAATACTAATAAACTTCATATAAAAAAAATTTGAAGTATTTTCTTTGATATTTATTAAAATAATTGATCGGCAAATTTTAGCGCCTTAAAACTCCAGCAGAAAAAAAAAAGCCGGCTTCACTGCATATTGGCTAAAGCTATTCTGTTTAGGGTTACTAGCAGACGATCACATTGAAAAAAGATTGTGAAGCAGGAAAGCCAAGTAAAGATGAAACTCTGTGCGCATGTGCAGTGGCTGTTTTTGGAAAAAACTAGCGCCAACAGCGGCAGTTTTTTCAACCAAATGCAACAGCGCTTTAACTACTTGACCCGAAATATGAACATGATTGTGTTTATGGGTTATCCACTAATGTTGTTTTTAAAGCTTGCATATCCGAGGGTTAACATCATTTTGTCAGGTGGTATCTGAATTCCCCTTGTCCAAGCTAACACCTGCAGTGGGCTGTCCTAACCGTACTAGGTTTTTTGGAATAAATACATTTGAAAACCTAGTAAGGTTATGTCAGTGCTTTAGGCTAGAACAGGAGGAATTTAAGGGCCCTCTAAAAAATTCCAATTAACCAAGTAAGGTTCGGTGAGGTCATCTCATTGCAGGCGTTATGCTAAAATCGAGAGAACAGGCATGAAGATAGGTTGACAACAGACAAGTGCCAAATCTCATAACTTTTAACTGTGAAATTCGAGATTTCTTTTTATCCCTTGATGTTCTTGACGATTGTCGTAGTGTTTCTTCTGTTTTTTGTTTTGTTAAGCTTTGTAGATTATACAGTTTGATTTGGTTTAATGGGCCCATTTATATGTTGGGTATGTCTGGTTTTAGTTTTAAGATGTCGGGTTTGCATTTTTTAAGTTTTCTAATTCTGGCTCCACCTTCACGGTCTGGGCTGTGTGACATTAGGTGCGTTCAATCCTGAAAAGGAAAAGTCACTTCTCCTTATCTGCCTTATGGAAAAGTGACTTCTCAATGAACACACTTAAATTCTTCGTGCATTTTTATTGTTTGTGGAATAAAAATCAGATTTTGTTGATATATTGTCCAGTCTATCTTGGCTAATATATTTCATGAGAATCTGCTAGAAAATAGATAAAATTTGCAAAAAATGACGACAAATCGGGTACGGACATGACCGAACATCGAGGCCGACGTAGGTGCACGTTCCGCGGCTACGATGTTCGGTGATGTCCGTACCTGATATGCCATTTTTCGCAACTCTTACCTATTTTCATGCTGATTTCTCAAGGATCGTTAGGATGTGGTTGAATGAAGTCCCTACCTACAAAATTAGCAGGTTTTATTCGCTAAAACTTCAGTTTTGAATCAAGAAACATCAACGATCTAATCGTTTCCAAGATGGATGCCACTAAAGCTATTTTTTGTGAGCACTGTGCATGTGCAGTAAAAAGAAGTGACTTCTATAAGGCAAAGAATTGAGTTGTGTTTGCCTTTTCTCTAAAGTCACTTAAGTCACTTCTATAAGGCAAATGTGATGTAAATTACATCATATTTGCCTTTTAAAAGCCATTTCAGGCAAATAAGTGACTTTTCTTTTCAGGATTGAATGCACCTAATATCTTACTGGCCCAATTGAATTAATTCTGATCGTATAGTGGATTTAATACTCAATTTCTAAGTTTATGAAATGTTGAGGATTTATAGGAATGATAGAGCTATCATTTCGTGTAAAATTTTTGAAGATTGATTAAGTAGTTACTGAGAAAAAAATTATAAACAATCAAAATCAGGATTTTGCAATTTTGACAATATCTCGAGAACTGTTAAAAATTAGTAGTGATCTAGGATGTTCAATTTTTTGGGCAACTTTTCTAAATTGGATGTATAGGTCTGCGAAGCTTTCAAAAAAAGTCATAATATAGCTATGTAATGGTTGTCAACAATCAAAAAATCATTCTAACCAGAATTCTTGATGAATTAAGTCTTGCATCCTGGATGTGTTAGAGGTGTGTTGGCAATGAGCTTAGTTGTAACAATCAATAATATTAGCAGATTAGCCATCTGCTTTCTACTTTCTAAAGGGACGAAATTATGTTAAAGGGTTCATACATTTTATAGTTGAATAATTTTCGGCATTCTTTAAAATGGCCTAAATGATTTTTATTTATTTTTCAAGTTTTCAGAACAAAAAAATCTTTTTGTATCTTGTACAGCTCATTTGAGCTTGGTGAGGACATTCTACTGGCATGCCACTGTTTCTGACGTCACAGTTGGTATTCCTGTTGTTAAATGCATAGGTTTAACGTCACAGCTGGTAACAATAGTGCAAATTCTCGATTTGGTTTCGCTTTTATCTTGCACTTTTTTATATTGTTGTCTGCTCAACTTCAACAACTTCAACATTGGATTTAAACCAGAAAATATTTTTTAAAAAATGTCTGAAAAATTATTTAAAGGTTTTAAACGATGATTGATACAGAGGATCAATAAAAAAATGTGATGTCGTAAATTCTTTAAAAGCCATATGCAATAGAATTATTAAAGTAATCAGTAAAATTATGATCTATATTATCATGAGCCAGGCATGACCAAGCCCAAGTGATTGTGTTAGACCATTGATTTAGACATTTTTGATTTTCTTACCCCCTTCATGTCAGAAATTTAGTGAAAAGAATTTAAATATACCGTAACAGTAATTTTAATAATTTCATATGTTTTATATATTTTTATTTTTTTCTGATAGCACACAATGTGGTTTCTAAGAAGCGACAGCATTCAAGAATTGGCGCCTTTGCAGAGGCTACCAGTGGACGACGCTGACGATTCTGAGGAGAGTCGCATCGAGGACAGTGGAGTGCAGTTAGCACGGTCACCAGGCACGGGCAGCTTAGACGACGAATCACGGACATCTAGCCACGATGCAGAATTGGCTGAAAGGAATTCGGAAGCAGCTGTGCCTACAACTTACTTCATTTCACTGGAAAATGGTGGCAATAAACAGCGGTCTCATTCGTGGGATTCATCATTGCAAAAGCACACAAACTCTTCATCGTCTTCTCAGACTACATCATGAGTTCCTTTTTTTGAAATTTTGTTGCTGAAATAATGCGCTGCACTAAGGTGTTGACGTCACATGTTGTCTCGATAGTACACAATTGTTTTCGGATAATTGCGGGTATCTTTTATCGTTTAGGTTTATTTATTTTTTATTTTTTCCTCGTTTATAAATGGATTATATATTTATATCAGAGTGAAAAAGGCAGAACGATTGAAATTGTGTATATATTCAGCTTTTATTTTATTTTTATTTTAATTTTTAAAAATAATATTGCTCATCATCACATTTTGGTCACTATTTTGCATACACTCGTATTCAACACTCATTAAGTGCCCATTTTTTAACTATTCCACCATCAGGTACAAACTTTTATTATTATTATTATTATTATTATTATTACTATTACTATTACTATTATTACTATTATTACTATTATATTTTTTTAGCTATGCCAAATTATTGCTAATTTTTAAATGTAATAAGGCCCGACATACTTGAGATTGCAAATTCTTTTTTTTTTTTATTTGAGGGGGATGGTGGGGTCTTTTATTCCATGTGCCTTTTGCAATTTGGCATGAAGACATATTTCTCGCTTTTTAAGATTGGGATCACTGAAAAAACTATTTCAGGTAGAACCTCGTTTTAATGAAAATAGTTTTATTGACAAATCATATTGTTTTCTAAATTTATATTCTGCCAGAACTGTCACAGATACAATGTTAATTTTAATAAATTTCATTCCCATCTTGTGTATGAAACTACACATGTATATAAAACATCCCCATTCAATACATACCCATTCAATTTACAACAATTTGTTTTCAATGGCAATTTGATATGGGATTTAGATGAAGTAATTAAATTTTATTCTAAACTAGCATATCAAATTGCCATTGAAAACAAATTATTGGAACCACACATGAATACAAGATAAAAATTTATACTTGATATTAAAAACAAAGGCTTTCAACCAGTAGGGCGATGTCATAAATTATGCCTTTGGTGAAACTTACATCATTGAAAATTCACCACTACCACACATTTTTGATAGAATATTTTATTTAACAACGTATAAATTGTTCGCAGATGTATGTCTACTTTTGCTTTTTTCATTATTGTTAGCATAGGATCAGTGCATTAGGTTCTGAGTATGCATGTTAAAAAGGTTGGTTGATTAGGTTCTTTGCGATTCGTTTCATTAAACCGAGGTTCTGTCTGTATCGGATAGGTATAAAACATGTGCTTTATGGTTTGTCGAAATAAGGTTTGCAGTTAGTCATGATATTTTAAAAAAAATTATAAGTTTTATATTTTGCAAAACACTAAGGTCACCGGGTCAAAAATTAACAAAATTACACATACCGGTAAATTAAGTTTTCAAATAGGAATTCTGTTTAATTATTATATTTCAATTTATCTACAGGCAGGGAAAATAAAAAGGAAGTGTAAATACACGTCTACAACATTTGTGCAAATTTAGAATTTGTATGATGGCAACATCTTGAGTTACGGGTAGTTTTTTTATGATTTGTTAAAATTAAATTAAAAAACCCATACCTTAGCTAATAAATATTTTTTAAAAGAAAAGTGGACCGTTTTACACTAAAATCTCTTTTTTAAGTTGGCAAATTGTTGCTTACGGACGAGTGAGACGGAAAGTTGGGTTGAATGATGCGTTTTAGCAGGGTTTTAGAGAGTGGTTGTGGTGGTGTAACAATTGCTTCTTTTTTTTTGTCGTATAAGTTTATAAAAAATCTTCAATTTATCTGATATTTAATAGGATAAAGTAAACACTGAAAATGCTGGAAAAAAGTTATAATCTCGCATAGCACAGGGACATCCTGATGACGTGCAAAAGGTGTAATCGTTGAACGCTGTGGATTCGATGAGATGTTCAGAATTTATTCAGCGACATTTTTTTTTAGACTTCCAGTAGAGTCAAATGTCTCAGGTTATAACAACAAGTGCATTCAAAGTCAAATGACTTATACGACTTATGTGACTGTCATATCTGAAATGACTTATGCCAAACCGGAAGTGATCGAAATTACTTCATTAAACAGAAAGGTCATTCTTGAAAAGTGGTTTATTGGGGTTCCCTTATTTTGTTGACGGTCGTTTCAGCGACCATCGACGAAATGATCCATTTCGTCGACGCAACGTTTCGCCAACGCAATTTTTTTTTCTTTTTTTGTCTTTTTGAAATGGTCGCTTCAGCGACTACGTTGTGTCGACGATTCATTTCGTCGACGCAACGTTTTGCCGACGCAATTTTCTTATTTTTTTAGTTTTGTCTTTTTAAAATGTTCATTTCAGCGGTAGTCGCTGAAATGATCATCGTCGACGCATTATACATTAAACATTATACATGCACAGTATATGCACAATCTACATCATTATTATTAATTACACACAATTAGTAATTAATCGTGGAGCTCTGAATCTTCCAAAAAAGAGAAAAATTATGTCTAGAGAAACGAGCCTTACCACTAATGTCAAACCGGCGAGGTATGGATACCCTAGCTTTTTTAAGAGCCATTGCCAGCAATTTTAAACAATAAATAATACAATAAATTATTTTCATTTATTTTTCTTGTATTTTGGGGTCACTTCAGCGATCCCACCTCATCGATGGGTCATTTTGTCGACGAAAAAGTGTCGACGAGATGAACCGGCATCGTTTATTGTTCAGTCACACCAATCGTGGCTTATCTAAAGTGACTTATCTGGATTATCAATAAGTCAGATAAAGTGGGATTTAACTTTTGAACGCACCTAATGTATGTTATTAGTAGACACATTCGAAAATTCATTTAGACTAAACAACATTATTAACATTTTTAGACAAAATATCGAATGTTCGGTCTAACTGTTAGCTGATACATCTAACAACTAAACCAGTTAAACTGAAAATTTAAATATGCTTTTTTGCATGTTTATATTTTTTCTAGTTAAAATACTTTGTGGTTTAAATGGCTCTCTAAAGTATGTACAATATTTAGGCTGGTTTAAATCAGTCTAATTGACTTTTCGAATGTACCTAAGTATTATTTCTTTTTACTACATGTAGCGCTACGGTGGCAAAATTTGTATTTCTATATAGAGCGGTTTTTTCCGAAGCAGCTACCTGCCGCATTTCTTTTTAGAGCGCTCGGCGTGCGCTCGCTACTTCTTTTTGAGATGTAGCGCACCATAGCGCTACGCTTTGCCACGTGATCAGCGACAAAATAAAATGGCGATCATCAAAATAACATGTCAATTAACATGGCGATTACAATATTATCGTGGACACAAATCGAAAATGCCTGCAGAATTGTTCACAATCATTGTAGAATGTGATT
The DNA here is from genome assembly GCA_000239455.1 of Strigamia maritima. NCBI lineage: Eukaryota > Metazoa > Arthropoda > Chilopoda > Geophilomorpha > Linotaeniidae > Strigamia > Strigamia maritima. The sequence goes on from JH430313.1 coordinate 29,230, forward strand.
TTTAAAAAATTAATTTTTTTAAAACTGCAGTATTTTTAACAAAGAGTCGAACAAATTAATAATAATCTGTCCGACTTCTAATGTTAATCGTCCTCATCCACTTCTAATTTTTAAATTTCTTAATAAAATAATTGTAATTATAATTTAAAAAAGAAAACTAAATATTGTTTACAGAAAATAAATAATTTATGCAATGTGTTTAATTACAATCCACTCACAAAGCACATGGATGTCAAAATCCTCCATTTTTGAATGTTTTTTGTAGCACTACAGTTGCCAAATTGTATTCCACAATACTGAAGAATACAACACTACGGTATTGTCACTTCCTGTATTTGGTGACGCGTCACGTAGCGCTACTAGATAGCGCTATATGTAGCAAAAAGAAATACTAGGTAGTTTTTAGTCTACTGGTGAACTTTATTTGGATATCCAGCAATTGGCTTAAAACTTTAGGATTTGCCTAAATACATCTAGGGATCAGAATCTCAAGTTAAGATTGGAAATCAATGGCTTTTATGTTGATTTCCAATCTTATTTTAATGTGTTCACGTGTTATTTTCTTATAGAATTCCAAGTTAGAGTTAATAACAAGATCTGAATTTTAGTTTGTGGATGTCCTAAATTAAGGGGACAATTTTAATCTGAGATGTGTTTTTTGGGAATTAAATGCCTAAATAGATTCGATTTTTATTCTCCGCCTAATTTACAGAATGCCTAAATATTAATTCGGTGATTAAAAGCAAATTTTGTCATGATACGAAGTGAATTTGATCGCTGAAATGTGTTTTATTTTTTGACATGGTTATTGTTTTTTTCTTTACCGTATACTGTATACTCGCGTATAAGTCGACTCTGACTTAAAACGGGTCAAAAACCATTGATCTGGCGTATAAGTCGAATTGGGAAAAAAACCAAGATTTGGTTCAAAAATCTTCGACTTTGTACGCGAATATATAGTATACGGTAGTCACATGTCCGTTCAACGTTCATCCCGTAGGTAACCTACGGGGTGGCCTGCACGTTAAATGGATGTGATTTGTAAATTTCAACAAAAAAAATGTTTGTTTCTTTGATCTGCGTATAAGTCGAATTGGGAAAAAAGACCAAGAATTGGTCCAAAAATCCTCGACTTATACGCGAGTATATACTAGAACAAACTGCACTCTCTGTGTCTTGTGTATTGAAGTGTAAATGAAAACAAGTTCCTTTATTTTTTGCCGGTGATGCGGAGCACCTGATTCAGTAACAATCACACAAATCATAAAGCACTTTAAAACATTTAAATTGTGGTACCAAAAAATGCTCCAAAAAATTTTTTTTCTGATTATTTTTTTTACATATATCTTCCTTTTATTTCATACTTTTTTTTAAAAAAAAAAAAAACAAAAAATAAACGGTCTAACTGCCTTCAATAAAAATTGCTAAGTTGGATTAATAGCCTTTATTCTACCTCATGGCACTTTATTTTAAAAACAATAGCCAGACTGAAATAGTTTCAAACTACATTGATTTGTCAGTGGACAAAAACTCGTTGCTCATACAAAAACTAATCGGTAGCTCACACAATTAACAATTTGTTTTCCCAGTTACCAACATTTTTTTCTTTTTGTTTTTGAGATGATAATTGTTTCTATATTTATTATTATTTTATTATTATATATTATTATCGTTATAATTACGGTATTATGAGTAACTAAAAAGTAAACATGACCAAAGTTGTAGGGATGATCTTTTGGACTTTGGTATAAAGGAAAAAGGGTGCTTTTATTATACATTCATTACAGATTGCAAGAGATTTATTGAATATTGATTGGGCTTATACTTTTCTTTATATTTAAAATAAAGTTTCTGCCTTGTGTACATAACAAAATGTTCTTCATCAGTTGATAAATTCTTGGTGTGTTGTTTTTTAATATTTATTTTTTTTATTATTAATTTTGATAATCCTGATCGGATTCTGATTCCCATCCTGTTTACTTATTATAAAACTTCACTCAGGATATCTTTAAGACTTATTTGTTTTATAAAAACCATTCTTTAGCTTAAAGTTTGAGCTGATATTCAAAATATCTCTGGATGAGTCTTCATCTTTTATTGTATACAAAATCAAAATAAATCTGAAATGATTTCAAGTGCAACGGAATAATTTTATAAAATTGGTATATCGATCCCATTTATATTGAATTATATATTATTATTATGATTATGTTATTATTAGTATTATTATCATTATTATTATTATTATATTATTATTACTTTATTAGAATTGTTTTTAAGTGTATTACAACATCAATTAAGTTCCCATTATAAAAATGCAAAACTACCTCAAGGATTTCCATTTGTTCAAGTTCATTGATCAGTTTGATCTCAGGGAACGGGTTCTCAAAAAAAAATAGAATAAAGTTAAAATAAAACGAATTAAAATAGAAAAGAATTTAAATAAAACTAATTAAAATAGTGTAGTGCCATAAACCGCGGCACTTTTTATGATCGCATTATTTTCTATTAGGTGTGTTCAAACTTGACTTATGTGACTGACGAGTCTTAAATAACTTAAACTGGAAGTAACTAAAATTACGTCACTACACAAAGTCACACTTGAAAAATGGCTTTTTGTTAAGTCTGACTTATCAATAAGTCAGATTAAGTCGGATGCGGGTTTGTGTGAACGCACCTATTATAACGTTTTTACATTATCATAATGGTCTTTTAATAGAGAATCATAAATAAGA
>JH430313.1:49895-64868 GCA_000239455.1 Strigamia maritima
AACTCCAGTAATTTCCAAATAATAAATAATTTCGGACAGGAAATTAGACGTTGGTTCACCAGGTCGTTGTTTTTTCTGCGCCAACTTGACGGTGGCTGCTGCTGCGTTTATGGAGAACATATCACGAAATAGTCGTTCAAAATCCTCCCACGTGGTCGGTTTGGGTTTTTGGGCCATCCACCAACGTTGTGCTTTCCCTCGTAACGCTTGAACAACGTATACCTTTAGGTATTCAGCAACTGGTATCCTCATGGTGTAATAATGTGCGTATAATCTTCCCAGGAACAGGTCAACTGTATCAAACTCTGCTTTATCAGAATCAAAATAAGGGATTTTTTCAACCTTAAGGCGATATTGATGCAAAATATTTGATGGTGCAACGCCTCTTTGAAGTGATGGTGAAGAAAGTGATAAATGGTCCTTTGTTTTTGGTTCCTGGTAGGAGATGCACACCTTTTCACGTATCATTTCTGACATAAGTCCCTCATTAGTGATGCGAGCCGATTGTCGTGTTGAGATAACGGAAGGTGCCAATAATGAAGACGCAGTTGTAAACACAGGATGAGTGGTCGTCGTCATTGTAGTGGTGGTCGGCAAAACGGTGATTACAATTGTTGTAGTCACAGGTACAAATGGATTTCCCGGAGTAGAAGTTGCAAATGGATTTTTGGACGCGCCAGCTGGCACGTGCTCCTGGCCAACATGAGGTGTCAGTGGATCCGCTGCACATGGGGCAGTAAGGTTCGTCGAACTTGTAGGTACAAATCCAGCACGTCTTGCCTGACTGGCTCTATTCACACCATCCAGAAGTGCTTGGACTAGAGCTGTATGTTTTTGGTCCAAACGTTCATTGATTCGAGTTTCCATTGCCTTAGCTCGTTTATCAACCGAATTTTCGAATGCATCGGTGATCCTTTGCAAAATTCGGTCCTCCAATCGGCGTTCCCGCATCTCCTGACGTGTGGCAAAAACTTCATCCTCTTCTACCGTAAAGGTAGCTCCGTACCTCGGACGTGAGCTTGGTGGTGTGTACGATGAGGTTGGTGGACAAGAGTCGGTACCCAAAGACGAAAAAACAGGTAATGAGGTACCAAAAAGTCCCGTCCTTGGTTGAAACTCAGGTGAATCTCCTAGTACCAAATCGCTAGATCCATCACTGGCTCTTCTAGGTCGGAATGAGGTTGTAGTTTGCCAAGTCAGTGGCTCGTCGGGCAGCTGGAAATCAGTGGGTGATGGCGTTGGGTTAACTGACATCGACAATGGGGCTGTCGCATACGTTGTCACCGAAGGTGTGTCCACTGGTGACGGTGCAGGCGGCTCATTATCGTCTTGGAGCAATGGAGCTGTCGCATCAGTGGTCCGTCGCATCTCCAAATCGACAAATGACGCCCAAATGTCATGTTGAGATAGTTCCTCAAAATCAAATGGATTCAGAATGTGTTGAATTCGGTCCATTTTAGTGCAAAAGTTCAATTAATAATAGGATGATAATAATCAACAAAAATGGTGATACAGTGAATTATACTTGCTTGTAGGCCTATGAAGGTTTCTTCAGTTCCCAAAGGTAAGCTGTATAGTGTCCTTAAAGCAAATCCTGTCAAGTTCGCCAAGTGTGAGCATTCAGAAAATGTCACACTGTTTTTATATGATGTCGTGTTGGACTGTGCAGGCCCAAACCTAGATAACACCACCGTCGTGCAGGGGAGTCGGGCAGCTTGTAGGTCTGGTGTTCGCCGTCGAAAAGGTCACACAGGTCATAAACTCACTTCGGGCAAAATAGGGTTTCTACGCGAGGAAGCAAACGCTCAAGCGGGTGGGTCTGCTATAGTTTCACCGCGCAAACACACAGTTGGCTCAATTATGTAAACTCACACAGCTTCACGGTCGGAAATAACTGGAAATCGCCGACGGGTGAGAAGTACCAATTGCGTGCTTAAAAATGTGGCTTTCAAGTCCAAATTGTTCACTGTTGATGAATTATAACCCTAAAGTTAGCATTTCAGCAAGAAACGCTCTCAATATGGAATAACATGACTAGAAGCACCTTAGGATAGGCCCGGTTGCAGGTCTGGTGCTAAAGGTGTGCTCGGTTGCAAGCACAAACTTCAAGTGTCTAAAACAACTCACTTTATCAGAGAAATCACCTCCCACCAGGTGGTCAGAATGGGTCAAGTCATACAAAAGTTAATAATAACTAAGGGGAGGAGAGGTGATTACTCATCACAACGGTACAACCCTAAGGTGCCAAAACGATTATGCAAAACACCTATTGGTGTAAAAATTTAAATTTTAGAATTATATATTTTTGGCCGCACGGATCATGATACTCATCTTTAAAAAAATCTTCATAGATAGATACCATTATCTTCAAAATCATCTAAATCAAAAAAGAATTATTTGATGGCAATTATACAGATGTGTCATAAAAACAACCTAATGTGCTTTCAAACCTCGCGGTTCTCCTCAGTAGACACTTGATCTTTGAATGATAAAATGCAACAGTAACGGTCACTTAAATACTCTGCTGGATCAAAATTTGCAGCCTTTTCAAGTGTTTTAACCACACACGTGTGTCACTTGCTTGAATAACCTAACCAAGGATAAGCATTTTGCATTGGTAGATTCTATTTTTTAGACTTCAAAGATTCAAACTTTGTCACTTTTTACTTCAAAAATATTCAAAATTTATGAGACCTCAAAAATTTAAAATTTATCAGACCTCAAAGATTCAAAATTTAGGCTTAAATAATTCTAAATCTAGAATTTTAAATCTTTAAAAATCAAAAATCATCAGTGAATAGAATAAAACCCTTACAACATCATGGTTTTAATTGATTTATTGGACAAGCATCGTTTAAAATCCTTCGAAACCCATAATAAAAGTAATTTTGTGGGTTTTCATTCAGTTTTAGAATTGGTTTATCTCATTTTGGATGTCTTATGTTTTCATATTGTCGTTTGCTGGCTTTGTTTTCTCAAAAAAGTGTCATCAGATTCAGATATATATACAGTATATATATATTTAACCAATAAAGATTGTTTTTAAATGGCAACAATGATGTGCTAGTTTTAAATAAATTTCTTCATTAAAACCATAATACTGGTGACCAATAACTGGTCACTTTCAACCATTCACTGGTCTTCTTCAGTGGTTTAACTGCATTGGTTGCATTCAATGAATGACAAATGATACAGTAAAACTTCCGCGGACGGGACACTCCGCGGACGGGACACCTCTGTGGTCGGGACGATTTTTGGTGGACCCGACCCGATCAATCCCGACCAATAGAAAATTACCTCTACGGACGGGACACCTTTGCGGACGGGACAGAGGACACCTCGTCCAATCCCGTTCGGTCTAAATGACCTCTGCGGACGGGACAAAACAATAAATTTTTTACATTTTAAAATTAAACTATTGGAAATTTATTTTAATTTTTGAAATAGCCTTTTCTGTTCAATGAAGGTATAAGAGCATGGTAATTCAATTCCTTTACCTTTTGATCCCCTTTTTTTGCCTGTTATTTGGCAAACAATTCTTCCTCCTTTTTTAAGGAATTTATGAAATGTTACTGTGTCTTCTCTCGGAACATGACCAAGAATTATAGTCAAATCATCTGATTTAAATAACGCAACTGCAAACTTGCTGTGTTTATTAGTTTCCTCTAGGTGAAATAGGTCTAAAGTACGGTATCGGAAAATCTACAGCCGCCAGTATTATAAAAAGAAAAAGCGAATATATTAATGAGTTTCGCGAAGGAAATCCCAAGATGAAATTAATTAAGCGAGATAATGATGGAACTATTTTAAACGAACTTGTGTACAAATTCATAACTCTGCTTAATAATGTCAAAGCGCCTATTTTGGGGCCAATTATTAAAGCTAAAGCATCTATCATTGCTGAGGAATTGGGTTTTGAAGATTTTAAAGCTTCTAATGGATGGTTTGACAAATTTAAGGTTCGTTTTCATTTGAGTTTTATTTCTTGACAATTGTCCCTGTCATCTTATTTCGACCGCAACTTTGGCTAGTTTTGATTGCATTTTAAAGAAAAATTTGAAAATTTGATCACAGATCATTACCTCTGCGGATGGGACAAAGGGCTTTTGTCCCGTCCACGGAGGGTCCCTCTGCGGATGGGACAAAGGGCTTTTGTCCCGTACAAGGAGGGTCCCTCTGTGGACGGGACACCTCTGCGGACGGGACAAAGTATGGCTGGACCCGAGGTGTCCCGTCCGCGGAAGTTTTACTGTACTGTTGAATACATGTTAAATAGCCAGGAAAACTGAAACGTTTTCACAACGTTTTATGACCATGTAGGGACCTGCCATTCAGGCCAATTTAAGGTATGCATCCATAAATCCCTCAAAACCAAATTCCAATCAACCCTTGTAATTAAATGCATCAAAACCAATGTCAAAACATATCAAACCAACCAAGCAATACATCTTTCAATCTTTTAGTTTTGCCCAAATTTTGTTTGAATGTATAACTTGTATAGAAGTTATACTACATTTAACCAAGCAGACGACAGTGTGAAAAAGTGAGAGATTCACTAAAAAACGAGATCAAAAACGTTAATTTATTTTGATTTCCGTTTGATTTCATTTGATTTCATTTGATTTCATTTAATTTCATTTAATTTCATTTAATTTCATTTGATTTCATTTAATTTCATTTGATTTCATTTGATTTCATTTAATTTCATTCAGTTTTAGAATTGGTTTATCTCGTTTTGGATGTCTGATGTTTTTATATTGTTGTTTGCTGGCTTTTTTCTCTCAAAAAAGTGTCATCAGATTTAACCAAGCAGACAGCAAAATGAAAAATTTAAAAAATCTGTTTGCATTTTCAGAGAAAATGACACAAGAAGTCCAAGACAGTGCCGATCCGCACGCATTTAGAGCGAGAGATGCCAGTAAGATAAATTGGTTGGGGTGGTTATAAAATTTTTTCAAATGTCACATATTTTTCCCAGCTACTGAAGAGACGACAGAGGGAAAGAGATGTGGCGTTTGCGCTCTATGAAAAGGCAAAGAAAGCGATTGGCAGGGCAAAAGACCATTGCAGTCTAATGATGAGGCGAGCCAACGCTGCAGGGGCAGTCCTCAAGAATGAAAAGAAACAACGGTAAGGACAGTGTGCAATGCCAAACCAAAACTAAAACCAAAACCAAAACTGTGTTCTAATTGTTTGCAAGTGTGTTTTACAGAAAGGATTTCCGGCTCCAGCTAGTGGAGTTGATGAAACAAAAAGACAAAGCGGACGCTGTGGTCACCAGAGAGTTCTCTGTGACGATCGGAGACTGGACAGAACAGAAAGCAAAGGTGACAGCGAAGAAGTGGAGGAAGCGACCGAGGGGAGAGCAGCGGAGGAAGTGACATACTGTCAAGTTAAATATCATCTTGTATTTGAGTTTTGAAAATGCGGTAAAAATGTGTTGTTTTCTTTCCTCAGACATTAACCTTCATACAGCCATGCTGGGTCAATTTTTACCCAGCTTTGCTGGTTGTGTGAAGATTTTGCCCTATTTTTGCTTTTTAAAAAAAACTATCCTAGAGAAGGTTGTTTATTGAAGCTCAAAATGTTGATTCATCAATACCTTGAAGTTAAACTTGATTCTACCCTTGGTACATCTCTTCAAAAAAAAGTTATGAGCAAAAAACTGATTTTTTGATGAGCAGGGGAGGAATCGGAAGGAGTGGTGGAGAGAGCAGCGGAGGAAGTAGAAGAAGTGGTGGAAGAAGCTGCAATTGACTAGTATTGTTTTGTATTGTAAATCGAAATTGTTCCTTTACCTATTTGAGGTTATGCCAGTTGCATTTCTTCCGGTGTATTAGTTTGTTTTGGCGCCGTGTAAATTGATTTCATACTCGAGCTGCAACAACAGATTAGCATCAATTTATGTCTGTATCTTTACCCATTTGTGTCATTTAACAACTAGATTTAGATGTGTTTAATAACTGGATTTGTCAAGCAGTAACTGATTGTGACTTACTTTTCTATTGGAGTGTTGTCGGCTTATCTAGATGTACAAAGACAACGACACATTTGTCTTTTGTTTGGAATGACAGAAGGTGGCATACTAGTTTGATGTCACCTGTCATCACTCACATAATACCATGTGATCACACGAGTCAGGTGATTCACTTGGGTCTTGTCTCGTGTTCTGCCAAGATGGCGGCCTCCATGCCAAGATGGCATGTGCTTTTTTTATGTTAATAAAATAACAGTAAGTTCATTTAAAATACTGAATGTGCCTTTATTCAAGTGTTTGTAGAGTTTCATCGCATTCTGCGACAGTTGTAGCAGACGACACACAGTCAATCTGTTTATGATTGACAACAGGTGGCCGCCACATATGATATCACCTGTTGTCAATCAGGTTTTTAGAATCACTCGGTCAGGTGGTTCACCTTGTATAAGTGCGCTAAGATGGCGGCACCCATGCCAGGTTGGCATGATGACTTTTGAAAATAATAAAACTCATGTACGTTTGTTCGTTTCGTTTAAATATTGAATACAACGTTATTGTGGCGACTGTGCTGTTGTTATAAGCGGCGCCTGTGTGAAAGTTTTACGAACCGAGCACTGCCAAGAAGCTACGGACAACGTGCATCGCGTTTCGTTGAGTTCGCGGGTCGACGGACGTCGGGGAAGTGCTGTGCCGTCCGGCAACCTCGAGATTCGGCGTCAAAAAACGAAAAGTTGCGTCAAAAATCAGAAGTGCGCATTTTAGTCGTTTTTGGTCAGTTTTTGACACCTGAACACGTGAAACCTTAGGATTTGGAGCCCATAGGCTAGAAGACTTCCTGTACCACCAAGATCCATGTCCTGACATGTCAAGTTGGCATGAAAGCATCGAAACGAATAAACAAGTTGAGAGTTCGTTTTTATAATTGTGTTTCGTCTTATTTCAAGTGTTGCGGCATCATAAACCAGTCGGCAATTTTGTTAAACTTCATTATTTCATGTGATGAAGGGGGAGAAAACTTCCAAACCCAGCCTCCTTGTGGCCTCCCCTGGTTACTCTATTGCAGCACTTTGTTTTTCCGCTGCAGTGGTGCTAATGGGTCCTCTGGTTATATCTATCTTTCCTTCTATTTTTGCTCTGCTTTCTCTTCTGTGGCTTTTGTCTCTGTTTTTGACCTTTTTTGATAATGTAATACTGCATTCCATTCTGCAATGGAATGTAGGAATGTAATTTTTTCAATGGTCAAATGTGTTTGTCTATGTCAGATTTAAATTGGTCAGATTTAGTATGTCAGTTTCAGTATGTCAGATTAAAAAACGTGTATGACCTAAGTCGCCGCTTGCGTCTATAAACTCAATTCTATCTATCTATCTGTGGCTTTTGTCTCTGTTTTTGACCATTTTTTGATAATGTAATTCTGCATTCCATTCTGCAATGGAATGTACGAATGTAGTGTTTATCAATGGTCAAATGTGTTTGTCTGTGTCAGATTTATTTTGGTCAGATTTAGTATGTCAGTATAAGTATGTCAGATTAAAAGACATGTATGGCCTAAGTCGCCGCTTGTGTCTATAAACTCAATTCTATCTATCTATCATGTGATGAAATAATAAAGTTTAACAAACGTGCATCCAAAATTGTTATCACACCCAAATTTGAATGAAAAATGATGTATTTGACTGTGGGTTGGTTCCCCATGTCACAAAGCTAGCATAGCCTGAATGAAAAACAAAATTACTTTAGTGAAATAATGACCCAGACGACATGAGCAGACCACACCGAGTTGGTGCGGATGCTCATTGAAGCAGACCACGGCTAGCCGGGCGGCCGGTGAGCGTGCCAGATGCCCAACCGTTGAGATTCCCACTTCCAGCAGCAGTGCCATCTCAATCGGGGTTGCAGATGCAAATGCAGCCACAGCAGCAGCCGCAACGACAACTGACCCGCCGCATTAGCTATGAGGTGACGCTGCGGTTTACTAAACCAACGTTACTTTAAGCCCAAATCGACCAATTAACTAACTAATATTTTTGTGTTTTAACAGATTACAGGACGAACCGGACACAACGGAGATGAGGACAGCTCCGGCAGCAACGACGGCGACCGAGTGTTCTCGCCGCAGTGCGGACAGCGACGAGAGGAGGAGCCAGGGGTTATATTGTCAATTTGTTAACATAGAGTAGTATTTTTTAGAAGATTATCAGCTAGATCATTTAATACAAAGTAATATCAGAAGTAAATAGTAATACTTTTTATATATCAAGAAACATCTATTAATATATGGAAATATATAAATTGTATGTGTGTGACCAACTGACCATGAACTGTGAATTTGTCAATTTTTATTTCTATGTTGGAGTAGGTCATTTCATACTCGTGCAACACACCCTTAGTGATTAAAGGCGCTTATGGTGTAGGATATAATGTTTTAAAAAATATACAAGAATTGTTTTGTTACAAGATAAAAAATTAAGTTTACGGTTTGCACGTTTTGATACACGTGGGCGCTGCAATTAGTTTGTCCCAGCATGCATTTCGGTCGACTTCCACTTTCTTTTATCACTCGCTGCCACGTCTGTGCAAGTTGCTCGCTGCTCATGTCGTCTTTTCAACATCTTATCTGAATAATTCTCAACCATCCGGTCATATTACGAGGAAATCCATCATCCTGATGTTCTAATTGTTCATTTGCGTGTAGTTGCAAACCATTTCAACGTTGGATTTCTTTCAAAATGTAATGTTTGTTCTTTTCGAATTTTTCTTCCACGTTGGCAAGTCTGGTGTTTCGCGAGTTTTGCTCATTTTTGCTCATTTTTACTGATATTTCTTGAATTGGGAACTGCATCGAGCTGTCTATATCCCATCGTGGTTGTTTCTGGATAACAAAATTGTTTTTTCTTTTCGTCTGTAAATTTATCTAGCCGCCATTTTCTGCCTCGTTGGTGTTCTATTTGTACATGTGAGCTTTTATTCATTTTTACTGAAATTTCTATTATAATTGGGGGTCGGAAATCCAACTAACTCTCTACCTCCTGGGGGAGAAAACTTCCAAGCCCAGCCTCCTTGTGGCCTCCCCTGGGTACTCCACTGCAGCACTTCGTTTTTCCGCTACAGTGGTGCTAATGGGTCCTCTGGTTATCTATATTTCCTTCTGTTTTTCGCTCCTCTTTCCCTTCTGTGGCTTTCGTCTTTGTTTTTGACCAATTCGTTGATAATGTATGGCTGCATTCCATTCTGTAATGGAATGTACGAATGTAGTGGTTTTATCATTGGTCAAATGTGTTTGTCTGTGTCAGATTCATATTGGTCAGATTTATTATGTCAGTTTCAGTGTGTCAGATTAAAAGACGTGTATGGCCTAAGTCGTCGATTGCCTCTATAAACTCAATTCTATCTATCTATCTATCTATCTACCATCAGCAATTTTGTGATATCTTTGCTGAATATTTGATTTTTGGACCATTTAACATAACACACATCGTTGATTAATCTTTAAATTCGCTAATTGGCCATGCTGGGAAATAGAGAGAGAAAGAGAGAGAATGATTATTTGTAACGTATTGTAATCGTATTGTGGCGCATTGTAACGTCGCTACAACGTTAAAAATAAGTTCCATAAATAGTGATTGACCGAGTGCTATTGTCATAATCTGTTCTGCGGTTCGATCTGACACGTCGCTAATCATCGATCTGCATTAATTCTGCAACCATCATTAGCAATGTCTTCAGTCATCTGTTTTTCTTCGCTAAAATCCATCGATCTTCACAGAAATGAAAATGTAGAGGTGAAATATGTCCGAAGAAAAGATCCGGCCAGTTATTTACCTCGGGAGATTTTAAAGGGTCAACACACCAGGAGTGTAGCGGTCAAGAGGAAGAGATGTGATGACTGCGAGTTCGTTGCCCCGGTCCCGGTTAGGCTGCCTAAACGTTGCGATCAAAGTAAACCCACCATCGAATTCTTAGATTGTTGCGCTCCTGAACCGGTCAAAAGATGGCTCGTGAGTAAACCCATCAAACTTAATCTTTTAAAAAATACAAATACATAAAACATATATTTTCATTTTAAATTTTTCATTTTAAATGTTAATGTTATACCTAACAATTATGCTCGGAAAAATATTCAAAAACAATCAGTTCTTTTAGAAAAGAGTTGTTCCAAGTTGTCTATCTGTATAAGGCGCAATCAACGCCAGTAAACGCTATTTTCTTTTTCTATATATACTCAGGTTGAGGTTTCCACCCTAATAACTTTTTATTTAGTAAAGATATCACAAACCTGCTGTGTGATACGAGTGGGAGTAAATAGGAAGTTGGGTGTGGGCTTGAACAACATTTTTTTAAAATTAAGTTTAAGGTTACCTACCATATATCATCCAAAAACGAAAGGAAAAAACACAAATAGAATTAAAAAATCCTTTTAATATTTATTTCATTTTAAATTCGGTTTAATTAAAATACAGAATAAAAAAAATTACATTACACAACTATGACGAGTTATTATAACAAACAAAATTTACAATTACGTTTATCCGAATTGCAAACATTAAAAGCTGTAAATAATAAAATATCTACCTACACTCATCGGACGAAATCGGTAGACAACGGTTATGGTAACATATTTAGGACATATTGATAAACTCTACCGGCGATTCCAGGAATTGAAGAAAAATAAAGGTAATAAACAAAAGACCGATGCCTAATAAATCCCCAAGTGCCGTCAACGATGGAATAGTAAAATTGTCGGGATCATATTTTAACTTCCACACTAAGTACGTGATGATAGTGGCTACGTATAATAGAATCGAAACCTATAAAACATAAATCGATGGTTAACGAGCGGGTTATACAAATACAAATAATAATTATTACGTACTTGTAGCATCGCTGAGAATAAATAAACGGCAACGAAAGCTAAACTTAGTACATCACGACCGGTTGATACGTAGGAAGTGGTGTAAATAAAAATCACGTGACCAGGAACCACCATTAACATCAGAACTCGTATACTCCGAGAGTGGCTATCTGTAATGTCAATGTCATTTAACCATTAGGCGTGAAATAGTTGTCAGAAATCGATATAATCTCTCACCTTTTCCGAAATATACCGAGAAGGGGTTAATGCAAATGGATGGATGCGATGATGGCAATGTACCCATGATGCAAACTTGATGTAATGAGGTTGCGATGCGGCTCGCTTGAATGGCTACCAAATTACCACCAACACCTGGAATATTGAAATTTTTTTATTTTTTTCGGATAAAATCAAAAAATTAATGTTGTTTTAAATGAAAACTTACCATTAATGATAGGTTGAAATACGGCAATATCTGAATATGTTTTAACTGCTGTATTGAGTATAAAACCAGCTCCACTATAAGAAGAAGAAAAAAATAATAATTACGAAACAATCTAAAATGATTTCTACTCACGTGCTAATAAACATGGCCCCTAAAACAGGGATAAATGTTGTTTTCAATGCTTGTGCTGTGTACGCGTGCCTACTAGCTAGAAAAATCCAAATTGGCACAAGTGCAAGAAAAAGAAAACTCACAATAGGTCCCAACCAGACAATATGATCTAAAAATTAGACAAAAATAAGTATAAACGAATTAAGCTATAGATATACAGATATACATACGTATGACGGTATGAAGTCCAGATCCAATGCCAGCTAAAAGTCCGATTGTGGTAATATCGCCCAAACTAGCTGCAATTGGAGTAGCTACATTATCAGGGTTAATTCCATAACGACGAGAAGTTAGAATTACTGCTACCATAATTGCATCTATAATATTGACGTGCACAAAATGAATTTTTCCTTTTAAAAATTATGTTTACCTACCTAAAATAAAACTCGATAGAGCTGCAGTAGCCACGCTGCTGGATGTAAGAAGTAGATATTGTTGCATTTTCAATTCGCCAGTTTCAATTGCATCGATAGATATAGCGACCAGTGACGTAATACACCCTATTGTCGATGCCAAGCACTGGGATATCAACATATTCCCACCAACATGCGATAGAAACGATTTTTTTGAGTCTATGTCTATATAACCCATATTAGCCTGAAAACAACAACAACAACAACAACAACAACAAATATTATACAAATTGTGAAATTAAATATTGACGTCTATAATTTACCAGAGTAGATAGTCTTGCCGCTAATGTCATTTCTAAGTTTCCTTTGAGCCCCAATAAGGGTGGTATTACAGTGTATACACCAGCCACGTTCGTAAAATAATCCCAATTCTGTAAAACAACAAAAATGACAAATTGACAATCGTAAACAATGTTTGTATATATTATAGCATCTTATTTTAATCCCCTCGTCGAGCTGAGTCGAAAAATCATTGTTTCATAACCGAAGAAAAGTGCATGTCATTGTTAGCAAACAAAAACGCTTAGAAGTAATATCAGTTTGCATTTTTGTATTGTTGTCGCACATTTTGGGCTACAAAACAATGATTTTTCGACTTGGTTTGAGCGCATTATTTCTTACCTGAACTTTATCTAAGACTAATCCAGCGCCAACCATTCCAAAGCCAGCAATCAGAAATGGAATGAAAATCTGGACCAACATCACGCGCAGTGATTCCGCCGGCAGAACATTGGAATTTTCACCGAAACCGCTGCGAACTTCATCCGGATCATGAGAAATTAAGGAAAAGGAAGCTGAAGAGTTCGCTAATTTAATCGTTGTATCACTGGTGTGTGTAGAGTCCAAAACGACCACATTTGCATTCAGCAAAGAACTGTATCCGTTTGGTTTGTGGTTTTCCGATGACGACAGTGGTGCCAAGATGGGACGCATCTCCGTTGAATCTCGACATGAAACATAATTCAGTAAAGAGGACTTGGCACATCGTTTTGAGCGAACTGTGTCGGTTGTATATTCCGTCATTTTAACAGCGAATTAAATTTAAATTAAAAGTTGTTGTTGTTGTCAACCGATCCCGATACAGTGTTCGGTAGCTGCTCGTCCGTGATTGTTCCTTCGAATGTTTTGTTTGATATCATTCGTCGGCGCCACTATTAATCTTGGTAGACCTATATATTTTTTTAAAATTATTTCTACGATTTGTTCAATTATTATACTTGGCTTGCCTGGTGCCCCAAATGTGGAGAAACACTTGCTGGAAGTACCCAGAATTGACAAATGCTGTAATGCTGTATAATAAGAAAATTATAATCAAATAAAAATAAATTAAAAGAAAAAGAAAAAGAAAAAGAATTGAAAATGTAAATGTAAATGTAATGGGGTTAACGTTAATTATTACAGTAAACAAACGAAACCGCTTCTGGTGGTCTGCTTGGCACGCTGTGAATCAGCAATGTGTCAAGTGATACCGGTATTAACGCCACGGCGGTAACGTACACTCATTTATTAAGATAAGATAATTAATTAATATTTAAAACGTATCAAAGTTTTTGCTACGGCTATTGGCACGAAATTCGGGCTTTTTGTCCGAAAATAGTACGTATAGAGGGAAGCCCTCATTGTTCGAAAATTTGAAAAATGATTTTTTTTTAATCATTATGGCAAAAATTCGAATAATTTCTCTGGTTTCACACCATTAGACATTTTCTTCAAATACTCTTCATCGATAATTTCGTCCAGTTCATCAGAATCACGCTTGGAACGATAATCTTCCCAGCAGCTTACGGTACTTGACGAATCTCTTGCCATGAATAGGCATTGAAATAGACTGACATTGGTGTTTTGTTCTGGTAAGTAGAAAGACGGCGGAACAAGAAAACTAAAATCACTTTAATAAATATCATTATACAAAAAAAATAAAAAAAACTTTAATAAATACCGTAAATGAATAGGCATTACTATAAAAAAATTTAAACAAAATAAAAAATTTAAAAAAAACAAATTAAAAAAATAATCTTGCTACTCTTTTCCTACACCATAACGCCATGGCGTTATGTTCGGGGGGGGGGGGGCGAGTTATTTTATTCTGCACCGACCTCCCGAGTCCCTCCACTTGCCCGAGTCTTTATACGTCATACGAGTCCAATGCGCATGTGCATGGACTTAGTTTACAAGCCTCTCAAGCATGTTTTTGATGCTGGTCATCGACAGGTTTTTATTTATACTGACTCTTTGAGCGCTCTGAAAGCGCTCTCTGTTTTATCCGATCGCGTTGACTCTGCTTTGCGTTTGCTTGTTTTGCTTCAAAATGCGGGAATTTCTGTTCGTTTCATGTGGATCCCTAGTCACATTGGGGTTCCTGGCAATGAAGCCGCAGACATGGCTGCAAAAGCGGCTTGTTCTGTTCGTTCCGATGCCCCTGTGTTTGGAGCCGATCTCCTTGCCTTGTTGAGACGTCAAGTGCTGGGTGTCTGGCAGTCTCATTGGGACAGGGAGACTGAGAATAAACTTTTTCAGATAAAGCCTAAGATTGTGTGTTGGCAGTCTGCTTTTGTGCAGTCTCGACGT
This sequence comes from Strigamia maritima, assembly GCA_000239455.1. Lineage (NCBI taxonomy): Eukaryota > Metazoa > Arthropoda > Chilopoda > Geophilomorpha > Linotaeniidae > Strigamia > Strigamia maritima. The sequence goes on from JH430313.1 coordinate 64,322, forward strand.
GATGAGGTCGCGCTTTGCCGACTTCGTATTGGCCATTGCAGATTAACGCATGGTTTTTTGATGTCACGCGATCCCCTTCCGATGTGTGTAGCTGATGGTGTTCAGCTCTCAGTTGCACATATTTTTACTGCATGCTCTCGATTTTCTATTTTTAGATTTCATTGTTTTGGTCATCGTTCTCTTCTATCTCTCGATGTTCTTGATGATTGTCATAGTGTTTCTTCTGTTATTTCGTTTTATTAAGCTCTGTAGGATATATAATTTGGTTTGTATTTAATGTTGCTTGCTTAACATGTGCTTATCTTGTTTTATTAGTTTTGGTGTCTGTCTTTGTATGTCAATGTTAATTAGTCAGTTTTAATGTGAGTCTCTCTTCTTTTGTCAGTTAATGGCGTGTATGGCCGTAGTTGCCGCTTACGCCGGTAAACCCTAATCTCTCTCTCTCTCTCGTCGTTTGATAGAAGCAGACCATGTTGGAATATTTAGGATTATTGTTGCTATTTCAGGCGGGAACAGGCTGCTAACAAAAATGTCAATTGAAGCTATT
>JH430315.1:3135-61449 GCA_000239455.1 Strigamia maritima
TACACTCAAAATTTTCTGCAGCAGAAAATTTTCTGTCGGAATTTCTGCCAAGTGGGAACCAAGCATAAAACAATTTTATTTGATAATAACATAATGAAATCTTAATATTTGGTTGGCCAACCCTTTGCTCAAATAACTGTTTGAATTCTGCAAGACTGTAGATACTTTCAACTTTGTGCATTCCTCTTGGCTTACTTGTGACCATACCAACTTCAGTTTAGCTTCAACTCCTCTTTTTTGTTGGCTTCACTTGAACCTCTTTTTCATGATGTCTCAAACTGTCGATGAGATTTAAGTAGGCAGATTAGCTGGCCATGGTAGAATTTTAATATTACGGGACTTAAAGGTCAAGTGCATTCTAAAATTTAATTTTAATATGTGAAAGAGTGTTAACAATAACATGTATTTCATTTTTTTAAAATATTTTATTGTTGAATATTTATTATTTTATAAACAAAACAATGTCTAGTTGGCTCGCCTTGTTTGTCATGCGATGCATCATGGGTGAAAAAGGTTGAATGACATCACCAGCGCATGCTCAGAGAGTTGAAATTCGACCAAACCTGAGAACTAGTTCTGGATCATTTGAATTTTAGGATTGGAAACGTCATTTGACCATGATGCTTTGCATTGTGGAGAAGGAATATTTGAATTGTTATATATATGCAACAATAAAATATTTTAAAAAATGAAATATATGTTATTGTTAACACTCTTTGATGCTTAGTTCCCACTTGGCAGAAACTCAGACAGAAAATTTTCTGCTGTGCACAAAAGTATGTTTTTCTGTCGTTGGTTCGAACCAGTGGACTGAAAAGTGGGCAAAAAAGTGCAAAAAGTTTTCCGGTAGTGTGATGGCTTAAAGATGTATGAGCACTGGTGGTGTAAGATGTTTAGCACTTGTCACTAAAGCCTAGTACACATAGCTCATTCCGTACACGGAATGGCACAGGGAATCGAAATCTGAAAATTCCTTTTTTTGTGGTACACACAAAAAAATTTCAGTGTGAGGAAATATTCCGTAGCTAATATTCCGCGGGAAACCACCTATTGTTTCCGTGCATAGAATCTTTTCAACTACTTATAATTCATGTGATTTAAGCGACCGGTTAAAAATTAAGATAACCAGATCACACCTGGTTATCTTTATTTTTAACCGGTCTCTTAAACTGCATGTTCGAACGTTGCGTCAAGTACGAACGAATCCATATTAGCTGCTGTTGGCGGGATATATGTTCTATCCTGCCAAGAAATAAAAAGGAAAAAACGAAAAGCAAGCCCAACACATTGGTTTTTGAATATATCGTCATCATCATCCTCATCCTCATTGCATATTTTCAAAGGTAGCCATTTGCAAAAAAATATTTCAGACAGTCGCCATTTGTAATATGACGTCATTAAACAAACCATGTGTACCACATTAATCCCAGTCTGAATTTTCCATGTGACATTATCCATTATTTAAAATTCCATTGATAATTGTCACATGTAAAATTCAGACTGGTTGAATATTTTAAGTTTGAATTGGTGTGTGTACTAGGCTTAAAACTATAAATGCAGCAGTTTATCAGAAACTACTCCATTATTATTTGATTCCATCATTGAAGCAACTTTATTCGAACAATGATGCAGATGATTTTATTTTTTAACCAGATTTGGCACTAGCTCATGCAGCAAAATTGACTGCTGAGTGGTTTAAGTCCCACAATATTAAGGTTTTACCATGGCCAGCTAATCTGCCTGACTTAAATCCCACCAAACGTTTATGGGACATCATGAAAAAGAGGTTGACTCAAGACAAACCAACAAAAAATAGGAGTTGAAAGCTAAGCTGAAGTTGATATGGTCACAAGTTAGCCAAGAGGAATGCACAAAGTTAAATGATTCTATGTCTTGCAAAATTCAAGCACTTATTTGATCAAAGGGTTGGCCAACCAAATACACTATTAAGATTTCATTATGTTATTATCAAAATAAAAATTGTTTTGGTCATTTACTTGGAATATTCCATTTTTATGTCACAGCATGTGACATATTACAAGTTATCCACAGTTATTTATTGTTTAAACTTTAATAAAATAATATATTAGTGAGAATTTTTGAGCAATTTGAAGCTTAATCATTCTAAAATAAAGCCCTAAAAGCAACTTTCACAGGTACATATTTATTTTTCAAATTTGTGATTTAAATAAATGACACACATCATATTTCCATTTTATTGGCACGAAGTTGTAGAGTTATAGACCTACATAGGTCAAAAATCAAAATTAGACATTTTAGACATTTAGCATTAGACCTTGGACGTCCAAGATTAGACTCCATATTGGGTCACTACAAAACACTGGGTATACCCCAAATTGGTTACCCAAATTGTGGTATATCCTTTGTTTTGTAGTGACCCCCACACATTAGATATTTGGGATTAGACATTAGACATTAGACATCATTAGACATTAGACATCATTAGACATTTTGTCTTCCATCCATTTGATTGCCTGATTATTATTAATTATCCTCTCGGCCATTTTTCTTTTCGAATAAACAAAATTTTACTTACGCTTATGAGTGACATCTTCGTTCAAATTTGTAGCGAGCGAGCAAAACTGCCGCGAAGTAACAAAACTACTTTCGAAAGTGGCATCGGCCTGTTCCTAGACACTCAGCACATGTGACCCAATCGCGTGATCGCATGATGCCGTGATGTCAGCACCGTCAGCGCACAGTGCGCGAAGAGGAAGGAAGTATATACTGTGGAGTCATGAATAGAACCTTGGGTAAAGGGGACAAAATGTATCGTGCTTGGTGGGTTTAAATTTACATAATTTACTTTAACCAAACCAGTTACAAAGCACTATTGTATGAAGTTGGCGACCGTGTCGATGGGTGAATTTCTTAATTATTTAAGCATTCCTTTTCTTCCTGTTGATGTCTCGTGGCCTTTGCCAAATTTAAACCGCTCGCACAAGCTATGGACAGTAGGCAGTGCAATTCTAGTGCCAACAGTCGGTGTTATGAGCAAAGTCTTCTCGTGTAAGTTACAATTTAAAAAATTAAAATTAAAAATAAATTAATTTTTCTCTTGTTTTCAATTTTTTTTTTAGGTTGGTTTAACTCTTTTAATGTTTACAACCGAGAAATATTAATTAATGCTCTGGATAATCGACCAAGTAGCCAGCCACTGATAACAGTTAGCAATCATTACTCTTGCTTAGATGACCCGATGTTATGGGGTAATTATAGTCTAAAAAAAAGTCCACGTGGATAAAAATAATTTGATTTTTATGTAATAGCTGGCTTGTTGGAGTTTCGTCATTTTTTTACGCCGAAAAAAATTCGTTGGAGTTTAGCAGCTACCGATATATGCTTCACAAACGAGTTACACGCGTTGTTTTTTAGCCTTGGTCGCACCGTGCCCATTGTTCGTGGTAATGGAGTGTATCAAGTAATAAAAATTCATGTTTATGTATGTGATTGATGACATAATACGGATATTTATTCTTAGAAAGCGATGGATTTCGTTTTGGAGCGACTAAATAAAGGCGAATGGGTTCATATATTCCCAGAAGGCAAAGTAAATATGAGTAAAGAATGTTTACGGATAAAATGGGGCGTTGGGAGATTAATAGCAGAGAGCAAAATTTGTCCAGTAGTTATTCCACTCTTCCATTTGGGTAAATCCACTTAAAATAATTAATAACGCGGGTAATTAATTAATTATTTATTGTTCATTTAGGAATGGATGAAGTTTTACCAAATACTCCACCGTATTATCCAAAAACTAACAAGGTTAGGATTAAATATGAAATCATTTTATGCATTATTTATTAAGTTTTTTTGGTTTTTTTTTATTTTCCATTTTTAGAAAATTACAGTGGTTGTGGGCGAACCAATTGCTTTAGAAGAAACAATACGAGAGCTACGTGAAGCGAATAAAAATGCTGTAAGTTTAAATTTGAATTTATATTTAAATAAACAACTAATTTTTCTTCATTTTAGGTCGAACAACGGAAAACAATCTCGGATATCATTCAAAAAGAAATGTGGAAACTACGTGACAAAGCTCAAACACTAAATTCAAGTGAATAATGTTAAATTTATTCTTGATTAGTTCAATTTTCTAAACAAAGTCGCGAATTTTTTTCTTTTTTAAATTAGAGACTGCCAGTTTGATAGAAATATAAAGGGGTAAAGTTTGTTTTAACGGCTACTTCTAAAATGTCTTCGATTTCTGGAAAAAAAACTGGTAGAATGAAGTATTTTTATGCGAAAAAAGAACCTTTTTAGTCAACAGGATGTATAATTGGATTGTTTACATACATTACTTATCTTGTTTTCTTCTTAATGTGCAGTCTCTATGATGACTGTATTCTACTCACGTTTTTTTTAAATGAAAACTTTACAAGTTTAGTGTAGGTTTTTCACAATCACGCAATGTTTACACCGCTGTAATAATTTTCCCGAGAACACGATTAAAAATAAGTGTTATTTATTACTATTTAATGTAACAATTGTGTGTTTTAAATCAACTCTTTTATACATTTATGTTCAAGCCCTTCGTGTTTAAGCTATTAAGAAATTTTGTTTCGTCACCTCTAATGGAAAGTTGTTCATTCGCTAGTTTGGGCCCGGTACGTTCCTGAAAAAAGTAAAGAATTAATAACTGATGTTTTTACGTTAGAAATATTTATTTATTTACTCTCTTCATGCCCGTCTTCTCGAAACTTTTCTCTCCGCAGTTGGCACAAGGCGCAGTGGGAAATTTATTAATTGAAACGATTCGTCGTTTGCAGCTTTTGCAACTGAAAAATCGTTTCATAGCAGAATGGAACTTGAGGGGATGATTTTCAGATTTGCATAATTCGGATGCAGAAAAGGCTGTGTAGTTGCACTGAAATAAACAGGAAAAACGTTTTATTTTTTAAAATCATAGTTGACAAAACAGGAAATGCTTTGTTAGCTAGGTAAATAGTTCGGACTTTGAACTTTTCACAAAAAGAAATATCGAAATACGATAGTAAAAATCGTAACTAAATCCTGTTATGTAATTTCAAATCATCATACGAGCCACAAAAAGCAACTCGAGCTGCAATTGTTATTTATACCTGTTTACACGACACCACTTTACATGCCAGTTGGGTTATGCTAGTCGCTTGAGTTTCAATCTTCTCTTTCGTTTCCATTTCATTAAAATATTTTTCGTTTTCTTCACTGGCTAATGAGTCGGAATGAATGGATTTGGCATTGAGCACTCTTTCAAATTCGTCATTTTTAAGGCAAATCCTTTTAGCGGGTTGATTTTCCACCAAATCAGTATTTTCACTTGATTTCTCGTCGAGGTTATCTTTTACTTTTTCCATAAAGTTTGGAGAAATTACTTTTTTGATGGCATTCGGATCAGCCTTGCGAATTGTGCCTTTATTCTTAACTATTTGAGAAGCCCGCAACTGCAAAATAAATTAAAAATTGATTCTAAAACACATACAAATGGAAATTTTAATTTCAAACCTTCGCTACTTCAACTCTAGTCATTCGTGGTAATTTTTTAGGAAAAAACTCGAGCGGTATTGACACTGCTGACGAAAGACGTGGAATATTATTTTTAGCTTCGAATTCGCTTTTATGAATTTTTAACAAATCTGACGCAGTCACAGATTTGAAATTTGCCGATTGAGTTGAAGGTTTGTCGCAAAGAATGTGTTTCATCAAATTTCGAGACCCGGCTGTTGGTGCCGACATCATTTCACCACTTAAAAACAAAAAATCAAAATGATTAATTGTGGGTTTTGCGTTATATTTCGATAAAAACCTACAAGGGTTCAGATTGCGAACTAATGCCACTGACAACATTCAGTTCACTTTGCGTTAAATGCTTTCCTTTTATTTTTATCTGCTTAAATTCATTTTGCATATTTTTAGCGTCTCTCTGAAGCCTCAAACTTTCCAAATTCAATCCTTTTTTAGTCTTTACTAATGGAGAACTAAAGAAATAAAAAAAAATTTTAAAAGAATATTTTTTACCCATCTCATTCATTCAAATAAACCTCGTGAAACTTTGACCTCCGTAAAAGATCTCTTGATTTTGGAGGAGCTTTTTCTTCAAACTCTTTGGCTCGGGTCCAGAATATCTATCAGACACGAAATTAAGGCATTTTCAATTGAGTAAACAAAAAAATTACTTACGATACATTCAAATCCGTTCGTTTTAAACTCATTTTTTTATACGCAGACTGAATATGAAACGGACAAAAGTCGCACACATCTTTATTTACAACTGCCGAACACTTTCCACCGTCCTTTTTACGCCCCAAACACGTGCCAAAATCTCTCGATCTTCCCAGAATCATCGCTTTGTCTTGATGATCAATCACAAAACTTAATTCATCAGCATATTTTGAAGATGCCTTGAAAATAAAATTAAGTATAATCAGTCGAATTCCTATTATAGACTTATTACAAAATTATGTTTACGTTATCTTTATTCGACATGGGACCTGCATTTAAGATCCCGACCACGGAACCAATGGGTATTTTCCAGTGAGTTTTATGTACGTTGCCAAAAAGGAAAAATGAGACCACTTTTGAGCAATCGCGGAGATCGCTCATTCGCCAAATGGAAAATGTTTTACCCTGAATAAAAATAAAACAAAAATAATATTTTCATATTTAATTTTATCAGTTTTAGTACCTTAGACGACGTCTTGGGATCGCTTTTCGAAATAATGACACCGATTGTAACCCAGTCTCCATCAATGTCGCCTCCTCTTAAGAAGTTTTGTATCTGTGATATTCTAATAAGGCGTCTTCCTTCCATTTTTTCTTTCATCATTGCTGATGAGACGAGTGGATTTCTGAAATAAATTACGTTACATAAAATCTAAACATAAATAAAGAAATTTTTAAATACATTATTCTAAGTCCGGAATAAAATTCCTTTTCAAAGTTTGCATCAGATTTGTTGGTTGGCTTTGTTGATTTTTGCTCCACCTGGACGCATTTTTTCGGAGATGTTTTTATAGAATCGGACAACCTCGATTTAACAAACTTTCCATAATCGTTTAAACCTTTCGATTCCAAGGGATACTTTTCAGTTTCTTCATCAGAACTGTCTTCACCTTCGAAATTAAATCAAAATTAAATCATCTATTTATAAGCAACACGGACCTCTTTCAACGACTAACCAAATAACGACAGCTTTAATGCCTTCTCTTTGCTAGAATTTAATTTAGTTTCCAAGTTTTGTTCAATTGCAGACGGCTCTGTAATCGACGCATTATTAAATAAATCCACATCCGTAAGAACTTTATCTACATTAAAATAAAAATAAAACATGACGATTTATTCCAGAAAACAAAATTTATATGTACTTTTTGCAGTTGTTTTTTGCTCTTGCTGTTGAGAACCCAGCTGTCTTTCCAGTTCAGCCACTCTGGCTTTCATGGCTTGTAATTCGAGTTCAGCCACTCTCGCTTTCATGGCTTTTAATTCCTCTTCCAATGAACTAGACACCACAGGCCCGTCCTTATTGACATTATTATTCGGCTTCTTGGACTCTTCTAACTGCATCTCAGAATCTGAAACGGTATTTTTTATTTACCAGTATTATACTTTCATTGAAATTTTACATCTTACCTTTATCTTTCACGATCTCATCCATATCCAGCTCGGCTAAAATTGAATCAAAATCCAGATCTGCAAGAACATAAGTCGTAGACAATTATATTTCCTACAAAATTGAAGTAAATATTTACCTTCGTCCATTTTAAATAAAACTAAAAAATACTCAGATTAAAAATAAAACTATGTAGAACTAACAACGCGACAGACGAAATCTCATTTGCGAATCCCGCCAAAAAGTAAAAACTTGAAATAACAGTAAGAGCCGTGCACGAGCGCCGTAGAAAGCTTACGCCATCTAATGACAAAAAATATTAAGCGCCGTTGTTGAATTTGTGAGTGGAATATTCGAGACAGCGTGCAGCTGAAAAATGAAGATCGAAGAAGTGAAAAGCACGACAAAAACGCAGCGAATCGCTGCCCACAGTCATATTAAAGGACTAGGACTCGATGAAAATGGTATGGCCATGTCTGTATCTCAATCTGCCGGGCTTGTGGGGCAGGAAACCGCGAGAGAGGTGAATACAAATTACGCCTTTACACTGACAATTGGCAAATTTTATTGATTCGTTTTAATGACATTTTAGGCTGCTGGAATTGTAGTAGAATTGATTAAATCAAAACGAATGGCAGGTAGAGCGGTTTTATTGGCTGGCCCGCCGGGAACAGGAAAGGTAATTGATTTAAAAAAACGTAAATTTTACCCAGAAATTAATATTGTGGTTGTTTATTGGTTTATTTTCAGACAGCTGTTGCTTTGGCTATAGCTCAAGAATTGGGAAGTAAAGTTCCCTTCTGTCCAATGGTTGGAAGCGAAGTTTATTCGTCCGAAATTAAAAAGACGGAGGTTCTGATGGAGAATTTCAGGCGAGCGATTGGGCTGAGAATTAAAGAAACGAAAGAAGTTTACGAAGGCGAAGTCACTGAACTCACTCCTGTTGAAACTGAAAATCCCATGGGTGGTAAGTGTCACGTTTTGAAAACTTGAATAAAGTATCAAATAAATAAAATTAATTTATTTTAGGATATGGTAAAACTGTAAGTCATGTGATAATTGGTTTAAAAACCGCGAAAGGCACGAAACAATTGAAGCTCGATCCTTCCATTTACGAAAGTCTTCAAAAAGAAAAGGTCGAAGTTGGAGATGTCATTTACATTGAAGCAAACAGTGGAGCTGTCAAAGTAAAATTAATAAAATCAGTTATTAATTTAACAATTTAAAAAAAATTAAAAAATTGATAGCGCCAAGGCCGTTCTGATACATTTGCGACCGAATTTGATTTGGAGGCCGAAGAATACGTTCCACTTCCTAAAGGAGATGTCCACAAAAAGAAAGAAGTGATACAGGACGTGACTTTACACGACTTAGACGTGGCCAATGCGAGGCCCCAAGGGGGACAAGACATTTTATCAATGATGGGGCAATTAATGAAACCAAAGAAAACCGAAATCACCGATAAATTGCGCCGAGAAATTAATAAAGTGGTCAACAAATACATAGATCAAGGCGTCGCGGAATTGGTACCCGGGGTACTTTTTATCGACGAAGTCCACATGCTGGATATCGAATGTTTCACTTACTTACATCGTGCCCTCGAATCTGCCATTGCGCCAATTGTAATCTTCGCTACGAATCGAGGAAAATGCACAATTAGGTAACTAATTGCTTTAAATTCAAAAACTTTGGTCTTAACTTAGTTTTACAGAGGTACCGAAGATATCGTCTCTCCACACGGAATTCCTTTGGATTTATTGGATCGTTTAATGATCATCCGTACTTTGGCGTATTCCCAAGAAGATATGATGCAAATTTTGAAAATACGCGCACAAACTGAGAGCATTCAGATGGAAAGCACCTCCATTCAGTATCTCAGTGTTATCGGTACTAAAACGACGTTAAGGTAATTTGTATAGAATAATTAAATTTTACGTCTGATAGCTAACGGTAATTAATCATTTAGATTTTCGGTGCAAATGTTAACTCCTGCATTTTTGCTGGCCAAAATGAATGGACGGCAGTCAATCAGTGAAAGTGATATTAAAGAAATAAGCGAATTGTTCTTCGATGCTAAAACCAGCGCCAAAATCCTCGCTGAGCACGAAGAGAAATATATGAAGTAGATGACAACTTGATGCACTTAATTTTTTTAAATTAATAATAATTATTAATTAAACTTTTATTTCATAAGAATTCTCTGTATTACGAAAGCATAAAACTTTTGTTTCAATAAATTTTGTTACATTTCTTACATTGTTGATGTTCCAAAATGGCTGCTAAATCAGACGATGAAATTTTGCGTTATTTAGAATGCCATAAAATAATGCAACTATTCGAGAATTTAACGAGTTGCTTGTTTTATGATAAACCAGGTATCTAATTTTATTTAATAAATAATAAATATTCATTAGATGTTCTTTTGTTTTTATGTTTCAGATAATCCGAAAGAATATCTAATAAATCGTTTGAACAGTTTAATCGCAGCTCGCGATAAATGTCTGGGCGAGGAAATCGAAGAGGATTTAAAATTGCCGAACATTGGCTTGTTCACGAGTGAAAATGTGGTTGGAATGTTTGAAATGCTGGATAGTCAACATCGTGGATTTATCAATTTAGAGAAATATCGGCATGGTATGATAGTGTAGGAAAGAAAACCTGGGAAATTTTCATTTAAAATGAATATTTGTCACGCAGGAATGCTTTCGCTAGGAGCTAAGGATTTCAATCATTGTCCAGTAGGAAGCGATACCAATGAAATTACTCTCGATACTTTTACCACAGAAGCGTGAGAAATGATAATTACCTTTACATTTATACACTTCACAAGTTTTTTAAATAAATTTTTTATAGAGATTTTGCACTTAATAACTTGTATGCCGCTTATCAGACACCTAAACCTGAATCCCTGATTTCCATTTTAACGGATAAATTGCTTAATTTAGAAGCGGAATGCGAAGAAATCGATGAGTTTGAGTGCGGCAGTGAAAGCGACGTGGAATAATTTTTGGATGTCGACTAATGAAAAATGAAATCGAACAATTTTGTTAATAAATTTCTTTTTTTCATTTACATAATTGTACTTTTTTTTAACAGAAATACAAAACTAAACATTATTTTTTTACTTTAATTAATTTTCAGCGCTATCATTCAGATTTTGTTTCCATCCGACGTCGATAGATATTCGCTTGAACTCCAGGCTTACGTTTTAATATGAAGAGACACGTTTTAAGATAAACGCGCACTGGTGGAAAACTGAGATAATCGAATTTCACATGACTAAAGCAATTAATAACATCTAAGATATCGTGGGTGGGTTGGTATACACGTATCGAAGAGCTGTGCCGACTGCTTCCCTCTACTAATAAATGGGTGAACGACAACATATCGGCACTTCCCACGGCCAGTTTTTCTGTCTTGTTATATCTAAATAAAAATAAAAAGTAATAAAATTCCTATTATGATAATCACTCTTTTAAATACCTCCAATGTGGATTAAGCTCCAAGAATTTTGAAATTCCAGTTTGGGCTGAATAAACATCAATATGTACATTAACGTCTGAAAAAATAAGAAATACGCGTCAATATGTGATCACGAATAAATATGAATTCGTACATGAATTTGCTGGTTCCAATTCGTGTAGCCTCTGCAAGGCGATACCGCCCGGGTAATTAATTTTAGACACATACAATAAGAGTGATGTCATACATAAATTCATAAAAATATGTCCACTAGTTCCAGCCGCTAATAACTGACAAACGCGAGACTTGGCGCGGTTTTCAAATCTAAAATTAAAAAATGTAATATTATATCGTAAAAAATATAAACTAATTTAACGAATCTTACAGAAAATGACATCCTTTAGCAGCAGCGACATTTAATAGCGGAAAAATATATACTATAAAACGAAGTTCTTTGTGTGGAAGTAGAGAATAACAGCAAACGAAAAATATAGCGGGGAAGACGACGGTACGAATGCGTCGATCTAGAAAAATACCGACCGGTACAAAAAATACGCTAGTCCACATAGCACGAGGAATGGCTGAATAAAAGTACCACAGTAAAGGCGAAGTCTTGAGTGACGAGTTAAGAAAAAACAAATCTGAATATTTGTTACATATTACGCGCGGTAAAATCTGTGATATAAGGATACACCCCATTCGGAACTCTTATTTAGATAAATATTAAAATACATAACTTCGCCTTCCGGCCACAAAATCCTTTTCCAATAAAAGGAATCGATTAGAACTGTTAAAGCTAAAGAAAAATAATTATTAAGTTTCGTAATAAGCAGTTGTAAATTAAACATTTTTCTTACTTAATGTTAGCAGTCCAGCTGGAACACACTGTTTTAGAAATTCAATAAATGTTAAGCGGCCGGAAAAAAGTTCTATAAGAAGTATAACTCCTAATAATATGGAAACTTCAAATCGGAATACAAGAACTGCGATTCCTGAAGTTCGAATTAGCATAGAATGATTCTCTTCAAACCAATAATGATAGGAAAGTAAAACTTAAAAAAAGATAAAAATTCGGATAATTTAAAAACATATTTGCAATTATTATTAGTTATTACCAAAAACCAACGCAAAAGTATTTGGCAATGTACGAGATAAATAATAAACAAAATGAAATTGCGTGAGGGTCAGCAGAACCAACCAGGCTGCGATCGCCTGACCAAATTCTTTCTTGATAGATTGACGGAATTTTTGAAAACTCCAAATGACTAGAAAACCGAGAACTGCTCGAACTGAAAACAAAATACTCAATAGGAAATAAAAATTATTATTTCTTAAAATTTAATTTACCTATATATTGAACGTAAAACTTGTTGACCTTAAAAAAACTAACAAATGAAGCAAACGGTGCAGTGAAAATTGAAAGCAAAAAAGGACCCATAAATGTCCTTGGAACGACTCCAGGAAACTGAAAATGATCGTACTGGGGAAAAAATATAAAACTCGTAAACTTACATAGATTCATAACTTGTTTATAATATACCTGGGTCAAATTATATTTGTGGAAAATTAAGTCATGCGTTGCTTGTAAACTAAAACTTTCTTCTACTTTGGTAAAAGGACAAACCAACAGATGAATTGCTGCCATGATTAGAAGGGAAGTCTCCATCTTCTGAAAAATGCGAAAATTTACTGTAAAAATAAACACGACGCAGTGTAGAAATTAAAACTAGAGTACGGTAGTAATATTTAAAAACACCCGATCTATTTATATCGGTTTATGATTAAATTAATTTATAATGCTCAATTAACTGCATTCAAGGCATCGGAAGCTTTATTATATTACTTAAACAGCTTTAACTAACTTTTATCCTTCCACAACATACAAACACATGTTTTACTTACTTAACAAATCTTTATTAAATATTCAAAATTATTCCTCGCAATTGTTTGCTATATCTTAGTAAAAAAATTGGCATTACGTCATTTTCAGCAATAACGGCTGGAATACAAAAATAAAAAACGAATAAAATTGAAGAGATTTGTTTACTGATGGTCCAGTATGATGCAAGTGTTATTCGCCATACCGGAAGTAGGTGATTGTCGCCAGACACAACAGATTTGAGTCTAGCGATTTCTTTTGTCTGGTAACGAGTTCATGTGCTTTGCAGTAATGATGGCGGCGTGGAGAGCAATGTTAAGGGTGCGGTTGCCAATCCTAGACAATATTTCACGTATTCAGCGTCGGACTCTATCGCTATCCAACAATTCGAAGAGTATAACTGTAGCAAAACCGATTGTCATACCTGAGAAAAGTGCCATAACCAAACAATTTCTCAATTGGTTGCGCCAGTACGAGGATTTCGTCGGCTTGAGCGAAGTGCGAGAAGCGCAAAACCGAGTAATCGAGGCGAGTAGAGTTAATTTATAGCGAAAAACGATCCGATTTAATCTTTAGCTTTAAAGCGTGGGTTTGAAGCTCAATTCAGCGGAAGCGCTGGACAATATTAAAGCCAAGGTCATCCTCTATTTATACTTATTAACACTCATATTTATTTTAGGCTCAAAAAAAGTTCATGGACACGCAGGAAGCCAGACGTGATCGCCAGCGACAAATACAGGAGGTTCAACAACAGTTGAAAACAATACACGCCGAATTGGATAAAACGTCGAGAGGAGAAGACAGATATTTGCATTTGATCACACAAGAACACGCCATAATCAAACAGGAAAAACAATTCATAGAAGAATTTCAAACTTTCGAAAGGGCGGAGCGAGAATATTTCTCTCTCTTGTCGAACTCCGTTCGCACGAGTCACGAAAAAGAACGCGCCCAAGCGGAAAAAACGAAATATTGGTCGATAATCGGGTCAGTTTCCGGGGCGATCATAGGAATAGTAGCAACCACGCTGAATAATTGGCTGAGGATGAGGGAATTGCGAGGAATTGTCAGCGAATCGTCAGGAAACGGTTCTCTCAACGAGCTTTTGAGCGAGTTGTCGGATGCGACAAAAAACCAACACAATTTAATAACGCTCTTTCTAGCCGATTTGAAGTCGTTACTCAGTAACGATAACTCGGAAAATTTCAAGCGAAATGTACTATTCAACTCACCGAACGAGCAAATCGAAGTCCGAACTAACGAACTTTTAGACGTAGTGAAACGACAAGAATCGACCATATCGAATGAAATGAAGGAAATTAAATCCCTGATTCTCGCGAAGGACGCTGCTAAAGATGCGCCCGCCGGCACGGCAATTTACATAGGTAGAGACGTGGAGCAACTAATGAAAGAAGCGGAGCAAAATATAGAATATAAAATTAAATTAAATGCTTTAGGTACTGTAATTACAATTTATGCAATTTTAGCATTGACTGTCCCCATCATTTTTAAAGCGTTCGGTGGGGGATGAAAAATGTGTTAAATATATATAAAAACATTAACAAAACGTAGAAAAATAAATGAATTGAAATTATAAAATATCAAATTAATTTAAAGTTTAATTTATGCCATTACAAATTCAACAGAGATTAGTGTTAAATATAAAAGTTAAAAAGCGCACAATATTGCTGCAATAAAAAAGTGAAGGCTTACAACAAAAGGAAAGAATCGAACGTTAACATTGTTATGTACCTTTTAAATACTCGTTAATAAATGTTATCACCCATCACATATTCATATATGCACTTTTCTCCATTATCCACTTGAAAATGAACAGTGATATTCTGAAACCTAATATTTTTTTTTTTATTATTATAAATTGTTTAATTAAATTAAAAACATTTCAAATAAAAAAAATTCGTACCGCGGATTTTTGTTGTTGGGCTGAATCGAGAACAAGCCACTTATTATAGTGTCTTGTTTTACGGGAAAAGGATTAACATACAGAATCGTTTGCTGCCAGTGAGTTTCGCTGTTGAAAATTACGAATTTAATAAATTTAAATATTTTTTTTTTTTTTTTAAATTATATAAAAACCTGTCGTAGGGCGATGTAGATAAAATAAAGTTTCCTGGGAATGCAACAGAAAACCAAAGAACAAAGCCATGAATTGTATTATGTCCAAAACAATGAAATTCAAATGGAGTCTGGAGTGAGGAAATGGAAATCGTTAAAAAAATATTTAAACAATTTTTATTTTTCAAACGCACTTTAACTTCTGTGACGTCTGCAACTGTAGTATTCATTAAATCCAATTCAGTAATTAATACTTTGTGAGCTTGGATATCTTCATCGTTAACCGTTTTAATGTGAACCATTTCTTTAAAAAAAAATTAAGTATATAATTCGTCAAATATCATAAAAAAACATCTGCTGTTTGTTACCTATCAACTTCTGTTTGGCAAAATCTTTAACAGCACTTAAATCAACGTTATACATATCTTTGAGACTACTCCAAAAATGCACTCTGAAATTCGACGATAGAAATATATATTAGATTTTTGAACTAATTTTTAAATGTACCACAATTATTTTACCTATCGTCAAAAGTTTCAAAATCTGAAATAGGTGCCATAAATAATTTGGCACTGTTCGGGAACATAGCACCTGACTGAAAAAAATTTGATATTTAATTATATATTTTTTAAAGACAGTTAATTTTTATTTACCTCTTTCAACCATTTATCACGCGCATGCAAAACAGACGGTAACATTGACTCATAAAATAACATATAACCCTGAAATATCGACCAAAATGAAGTGACGTAACTTAAAATCGGTGTACAATTTGTTTACCATCCATTCGCTAACTATTATATCAACTTTTTCCGGCAGTTCTACGTCTTCTATTTTACCTTCTATTACAACAATTTTATTTTCCGCATTATTTGACTGAATTATTTTCCTCGTTTGATGAATAATTGGACTCGCATCTACGGCGTAAACTAAAAAAATGATCCACGCAAATTAAAATTCAATTTCACAATATTGATAATAAAGAATTTCATTATTTCAAAAATGTACCTGCCTTTCTTTGCACCCGCATTTACACAGAATAAACTTAAAATTCCTAAAAAAAAAAAAAAATGTTAAACATTAGTAACAAATTTAAACAAATTTAATTCACCTGTTCCACAACCTACGTCTAAAACAGTTTTATTATAAAACGACGTAAAGTTTTGAATAATTGAGCACCTAAATAAACCAAATTATTTCACATCAATTCACTACGGTACGTTATTTTTAAAAAAACTCATACTCATACTTATAAGTATTTGTCCTAATATTATCACTAATCATGTCTTGATGGATCAGTAGATCAGAATAAGCTCTGAAAAATTATTTTAATTGATATACTCGCTTTAAAACGAACAGAATTTTAATTTTATACCGAAAGTATTTTTCATCGACAGCAGATAAGGGTGTTTTAGCTGCAATCACGACATCGTGCCTATTTTATAAAACCAAAAAATATAACGCCGGCAGTTTCTAACTCATTCTCGCATTATAAAATACTAATTGTGCAGTTTATTTAGGTTAAAATTCAGCATTAAGAATACATTACCTCGCAGAACTAGCTGAACTGCTCGGCTGTGCATCGTGATTATCAATATTTGATAAATGTTTTTTTAAGCTAGGAGAATCAGATGTTGAAGATACATCTTCATCGGCTCTACGTTTACTGGACATCATGAAGACAATCTGAAATTAAAAGCATAAAATTGTTACAATTATCTCAGAATAATTCAACAAAACACGTTGCCTAGGATATTTTTAATCAGAAGTTAGGCTTAACTGCAGTAAACAATTACAGGTGACCGTTTATGGTACTACTAAATGCATGCTTTTCTTTACCTGCCTATTCAAAAATTAAAGATACCAATGCGTAATCTTGTACCAGCATTTAAATTTCATCGTTATAACATTACTAATTCGATGTTGCTTAAGATGGCATCTCAACATCAACATTAACAACCCTTCTGACAGACTTGTGCCGTTCGTGCCCTTCTTGCTCTTACCACAGACCTGGTGTGTAAAATAACAACTACTATAGCACTTAACCAAGAAGGCAAGAATTAATTCGGCTTTGTACAGTATCGTTTTAGTTTTTATTACCGGTAAAACAAATCAATTATTAAAATAACGTTTGTCGACGACCTAAAGTTAAAATTATTTTTATTTTATTTTTATTTTATTATTATCAGTAAGCGCGATGAATCGATCATGTGATAACAATTCATTGGTTTTTAAAATTTTAATGGTTGCGTTACTCCTCGATTGTTTCGATTTATAAACAGGTTTGGCTAAAGAAATTGTAAAGATGTTTAATCGCCATAATAATAATTTTTTTTTGTGCTAAATAGCAATTTCAACATGGGAATTCGTGCATTTTGGATAATTGCACCCGGTCAGTTTGGAACGAACGAGGAATGGCAGCTAATCTACACGAGACGATTCGGAGTAATGGAAAAACACGCTCGACAATATCAACTTGAGAATTATGTACCATTACTTCGTGAAAACAGAATAATTATGAAGTCAATTCTTTGCCAAATCGGATTAGAACGGAAAACATCCGAAGTTTATGTGCAAAAAAGAGATTCGTGCACCATCATGCCGCAAATGCCCGTAGTAGAAATACACTTGGATGAAAACACAAAACTATGGCCCATCGTCGTAGTCGAACACTGCGGTCATCTTTTGTGCTGTCTGCCATTAATAGAAAGCGCAAACTGCAACAACGACTCCGTTAGATCGTTAATTCAACTTCAACCAGTCTCCACGGCTTTGTCGGTGCTTTTAGCGATCCAAACATTTTTCGGACCATTGTCGACACCTTTACTAAAATCCAGTCCAACGCTAGAACTCTTGGACAAATATTTATCCATAGCTCTGCCATTTGGGAGGCCCGGCGAGCTCGAACCGACTTTGATTCAGTCGGCGCTCACGATCAAACCATTTATAAGCGACGCGAAACAGTCGATTATTCCACTTCCTTCGAAGGGCCAGAATAATATCACTATCAAAGTGACGGAGTTTATTCGAGGAGTTCAATACGATAATCCAGAAATTCAAAATATCGTGCAGGTTTACGGCTCCATAATGTGGAACGGGTGTTTGGAAAAACAGCAAAATGAAGTCACCTTGAATCTATCGTCAACTTACGGAAGCTTCGATTTACTTCCTCTTAAGTTCGTTACTCTTCATCCATGCGTCTTTCAAATTGATCAAGATATTCCTACTATGTCGAGGAAATTTCGTTTTAAGCCTTTGATGTCTTCGTTTCCCTTGTGCTATTACGTGGTGCAAGCGAAAAAATTTCCTATCGCGGGTAGTTTTAAAATGCAGTACTTTAATAACTACGTTGAACTGTCTCTGCAATTAAGTTTAAACGAAAAGGTTAAAAATAGTTTCGAGTTATGCGAGGTTTACATTCCGTTATGCCAAAAAGTGATCGCCAGTTTTGACCTGAAACCGTCGTGGGGGGAAATGATGCCGTCAAAAGATGCTAAATATATCAATTGGACTTTGGGCCAACAATTTCCATCGTCGTTACAAGTTTTCGCAACTGGATCTGTGTATTTATCGACGCAACTCACCGAGTCGGAGTTGAAAAAATACTCGACCGAAGCGTACGCGCAAATTCACTTTAGAGTACCGGAATTTACGTTAAGCGGACATTTTATCGACGTAAAGTCGGTCCAAACGACGCTTCCAACGTCAGTTAAAATGAGTTCAAAACGTGAATTTTCTTCCGTCGAATATAAAATATGGAATAGAAACACTACGCCACCGATACACTTCAATCAAAAGTTAATTAGCGAGCCACAAACTCCCGTATAATGTAATAAAATAATACCAATAAATTAAATAAACTCCCTAGTTTATTATTGATTGAATCGATACATGGAATTAATCATTGTGAAAAGAACAAAAAAATTCAATTGTCGGCTCCTGCACTTGATTGTGAAACAAACTAAATTTTCCGAAGTAAAAATTCCTCGCTACATGTTTTTTAATAGTTAAAAATACTTTTCCCCCCACATATCGACATAAAAACAAAGAAGAAAAAAAAAAACAGATGACCAGAAAAGACCGCGCGCCACAAACGGCATAATCTATCAACGTCAACGCATCAACCAACGTCGTGGCAACTGTGCCGTTTTTTTCCACTTCTTGCGGCATGTTTTCGCGAACCGGGTCGTCATTTGTAAGCAGTGATTTCAGCGCTTCCTAAAACATCAATAAAAATTAAAAATTAATTTCCTAACTCGATCAAATGCAACAAAACACACTTATTTCCAAATATCAAATCTGCATCGGGAGCTCCTTTTGGGTGCTGATATTTCTGCCTTCGTTCCCTATTTAAATTCATCACCACTGGCCGCTGTTGCGCAGCCAACATTTCTTGATAATCCTCCTCCTCCTGTCTCTCACTAATGTCCAATGTAAGCTTCTTAACCCTTTCCTTTTCTGCACGCTCAGCCTCCTCTTTATCTTTCAAATTTTGCGCCAGTTCTGACGTAATCGGCACCTCCAGATTTTTGTATTGCTGTTTATTGCCTTTCCGCGTCATCAAAATAAAATTCATCGTATTACTAGTGTTTTCCTCCGGTGTGTGACCATCAACTGTCGAAATAAAATTAAATTGAGGAAATGTACAGACAAAAAAAAATCAATGGGCTAACCTGTCACTCTCTTTACGGTTCCTTTAACGTGCATCGGCACGGAAATGTCAACCTGTGGCGGTTTAACCGTTTCCTGATTGCGATGCTGAATGTTTTCCGCCAACATTTTATCAAACGCAGTCATAAAATCCTCATCTTCCTGACAGTGAACGGGTTTGGGTCCGGGTAATACGCAAACATCATCGTTCTCTCTTTCACCAACAGATTCAGTTCCATCGTAACCTTCGCCGTCACCTTCGTGGTACTGAAAATGACAATCGTTTCAACACATTTGACTCATCTTAAACGTTTTACGCACCTCAGCATCTAAAGGTTGACTTTGGCTATCCCCGGTCATTTCAACGTCGTCATCTCCTTCGCCTTCCGTGTTGCTCTCATCGCCGCTATGATAATCGTCGTCTAATCGATCGTCTATCGTAAATTCATCGATAAAGTAACTATACTCTAGTTTATACAATTATTACTTTACCTTCTTCAGCTTCCTTGATGGTTTCCAGGCCATCAGCGTCGGTTTCGTTCTCTTTCGATTTTAACGAAGGCATAATCTCCACTGAAAAATGTAATCGTTTAGAAAAAAAATCTGAAAAATAAACTGAAGTCGGAGAACTAACTCAGTTTAGCTACGATTTCTTTCTCCAATTCCTCCACGGTTTTCTGAGCTTCTTCCAAATTGTTCGCCATCTTTAGTTTAGGCCGCATAATTGCCATCGTGTCTTTTATCATGTAATCGACCGTTACAGGAAATGTATTTTCATCTGTCCATACTTCATGACTTTTTTTCACCCAATAGTACCGCTATAATTTTTTTAAAAAAATAAAGTAACTACAAATACCGCACTTAAAAGTAAATAAAAAAATAAATAACGACATTAAATTTACCTGGAAGTAAGTCAGAAAACAGTCTAACTTCTTTTTGCTCGATCCACTATTAAAGTATTGTCCACAAGTATCGAGTAAAATACAAATCAAACGAAGACGAAACAAGTTGTCGGGTGGATCTAATTCGCTAATATTTCCTTTAAAAAAATTGAATATAAACGAATTATTAAAGTACAATTCTTAAAAATCTAAATATTTTGATTACTAACCATCGTAGGCGACTCCAAATGTAGTGAAAGAATACAATGTCTTAAATATTACAGACGACTCCACCATTCTGTAATTGTATAATTCACCGAGAAACCTCACAGCACTTACACGCCTTTGATTGTATTTCGGATGATTGATCTAACGAAGCAAAAATAAGTTGGTTTAAAGTTTGAATTAGAAATAAATATTCCCAAGTACTTCTAATCCAAGTCGAATGTCCTCTAAAACTCCATCCACAACATAAGGACCAACATTTTCCTTTTAAAAAAATACATTTTGTCAATAAGTTCAAACACTACACAAAAAACTGTTTGCGAAATACCTGATGAGCCACTAAACCGGCGAGCAGATTAGCCACGCATCTGATGTTATAATACTTGACATTCCAAATAGCGGTAAGACATTTTGTCGAATAAAACGCTATGTCAGGATCTTCCCAATTCAATTTGCGCATTTGCCGCAATATTTTTTCAGTATTGTTTTTAGAGAGATCCTTGTAGAGAAGTTTTCTAATGTATTCTTTCATTGGTGGCCGTTCCTTTCTAACAGACTGTGAAATAATAGAAATTGTAATATTATAAACATAAATACAATTGGTAAATGTATAGACCTGCGTTGCTTCGGGTGGATTGCAGTAATAATACGCGTTCTCAATCATAGTAATATAACGACTGTCGACAGACATAACTTGCTTCTTCCGCATCATTTGTTCCTAAAGATAATATCAATAGTAACAAAAATAAAATTAAAAAACGTTATAAGTTATAACGTACCAAATAAACTTTAGTCCGATGATGTGAATCTGGAGAGCGAAATAAAAACCGCCCACACGTCTCCAAAAGATTGCAAGCCATTTCAATATGATGGTGAGTAAAATCAAATAACAATATCTAAACATGAATTTAAAAAAATTAAAATCTCAAAAGTTCTCTCACGACTATTTAAGAACAAACCTTTAAGCAATGAAGTGCTTCAGACTTCGAAAACATATTGAACTTGACCAATTCACCTAAAAAATAACCGACTCGGAATTAAATATTATCCATAATTTTATGAAAATAATTTCGTTCACGTACCTATAAATCGAACAATTTTTACTTTAGACTCAATGTTTATTTGGTCTTTTTTGCGCACGTGATATTTCAAATCTTGTTTCAACATGGCACTTAAATCGAGAGCAACATCAGGCATGCACGGATGTAACGTAGCCACCAAACGTGCATAAAACGGAAGTAAATCTAACCTGAAAGTTAAAATAAAATAAAATTAAAATAAAATAATTTTTAATAACACTTTTTCATACCTGGTTCTCTGAACCAAAAACAACGATCGAACAAGTTTTCGGCGATTCGGTTTCGTGTTTAAATTCATGCAAAAATCTACAGCTGCCTTATCTATTAATTCACGATTAACGCAATTGCTGATGTTGTTCAAAAATGACTCGAGCAATATTTTGTTCGCAGCACTGCTGGTGTTCTCTGGTTCATCCTCAACATCTACAAAAATTAAGTTAAATTTTAATTCACCAAGTTATTGTATATCGTACCTTCAATTTCTGGTGGTAGAATTTCTTCAGTATCTTGGCTACTCTCTTTCTTCTCGATTTCTATTTCTTCACTCTTAGTTTCCATCTCGCTTTCAGTAGGCTCGACTTCGTCCATCTCTGTAAAATTTGAGTTTTCTGATCCAATTATTAGCCGCGCAAATCAAATTGCTTTTTTTAAACATTACCTTCTTCAATTAGCTTCTCCTGAATCGCTTCGGTCGGAGGTACGTGAACGCTGTCTTTGAAAAGAATCTGTAAAAGAATTATGATTAACTCTATAATTAACAATCATTTACTGATATAACCTTTACCCCAGGCACTAATGCCTTGAGATCTGGCAAATTTTCGTAAAAGCTGCGCGTGTCCTCGTCTTCCCACAAAGAAGTATCTCCATCGAACTGAAACTAATCACGAAAATAAAGTAAAACAACAATTATTTTCCGTAATTGTCGAAAAATAATACCTCGCTACTCTTAAACCGATTATGAATGTCCAAAGTTCCTATTTCGGGATCTTGTTTGGTCACATCTAGAAATCATGTAAACATTAATATAGGAACTACCAAAAATTCGCTGAAATTATACCATCTTCCGCTAATTCTGGCATGTCTTCGTCAATGAGCTCCTATCATTACAGGTAATAATTATATTAAAAACTAAAAAAGACAAAACCGAATTATCTTACAGCGAAATGTTGAGTACTCGACAATAGCTTTTGGTAACTCGTAAAAGCTGTTTCGTACTTCTCTCTTCTATCCGAATTCAATTCTCCTTTGGTCTAATAAAAGCACCTTCATTATCTTAATTATCTAAATCGTCACACTCAAATTTTTACTTGTAAAATACGTCGGTTTTGTCGCTCCATTGCTCTAATTTCTTTGTGATCGCGAAGCAAATGTTTGCATAAGGATAAATAATAATCCCGTAGTAAAATTCTAACATTTTTTTGCCGTTCAACCGTCAATAACTGTAAAAAAAATCATTTGCAAAGTAGATATCGTTTCCGTCAATTACAGCCGCAAATATTTCTCACATTACTGCGTGGAATATCGATATTGTACTTCTCAGAAAGCAATCTAAGTTTACGAGGAATAAGACCAGCGTAATCTTCTCCACAGTGTTTGCCGAAACTTAAAATAATGTTTAGATTGTTGTGTTCCTCTTTATCACCAGTCGTCAGAACTGTTAGCAAAGTGCCAAGCAGCGGCAATCCCTCTTTTTGCGTGAAAACTTCAGCGGCAATAAGTTCGGCATAAAACCGTAAATCAACCCGAAGTTTACTCCGATTGTTTACCTGAGAAGAATTAAACGAGAGATCATAAATATTTATTGTTATTTCAATTCTCATTTAGTATATATACCTTGTCCTCTTTTTTTAACGATAACATTTTTTGCCAATTTTCTAGTAAAGCCGACGAAAATTCGGAATAACGTTGGTGCAAGAGAGAACAAATTTGAACACCACAAGCAACGTCAGAAACCTAAAAAATTAATTTTTTAATATTCAATTTTTGTGATCAGCATCATTTAAAACACTCACTTTTATTTTGGCTTCCACTATAGCTCCTGCCTAAAGAAAATATTTTAACCATTTTAAAGAATAAACTAAGTATCAAAGATAATTTTTCCTACCGCTTCGCCGATATATTTAGTTAAATTCAGTGTATTCATGTCCCGAATAAGCGAATCCCTTTGCGCCTCGGTAAAATTTTTCTACAAGCGTGATCAACATTGAAATTCCAGTTTTATAAAAATCAGTTTAAAAAATTTACCAATCGCTTAACAAATGCCGTGTTTTTCTTTAACGTAGAATCTAATTTACTAAAAAACTTCTCCTCCGGTTGGTTACCAGTAGCATTTCGATTCTCAGCACGAATTTCCGCTTTGCGATTTAACTTTAGAATAACTTCACTTTTGTAAGTTTGCAGAAAAGCCTAAAAAAAAATAAAAATATTAATACAAATCGTCCATCTACCTATTTAATCCAGACAACTAACCAGTTCCTCTTCTTCTACTTTTAAATCATTCTCTTCATTATTAACAATCTGAAATCAAAATCAAGTATTAAAAACAACCTCTACTTCGAAAATTTGAGTAGATGAACTTTACATTGGACTGGTTAGAGAGTTGTTCTTCAATAACCTGGTCGTTGGTTTCACTCGAGACCGATTCTTTATCTCTAAGTCCCACGCTAGAATTGCTCGCATCTCCACCTACAAAATCTTAAAGCGTGAATTACGTCGCAATAAAGATAAAGCCAAATTTACTTACCGCCATTTGTGCCATGGTTTTCATCGGAACAGTTACTCGAATTATGCGTTTCTTGATCATTCGTTTTATTGTCGATTTGATTCAATAACTGCTGTTGCTGCCGTCTGCCGCGTTCTTCTCGTTCCCGTCTCCAACTCTTGCCTTTCTTCTCTCCGTCCTGCTCCTAAATTGATAAAATTCGAGATGTAAAAAGATTTTATAACCGCCGACGATAGTTTACCTTTACTATTAATTCCCCCTCCACTTTACTACGGTTTGATTCTCCCAGGTTGCTCATTTCATCGCTTAGCAAGAAGTCATCTTAAGTGTATTACATCTGCCAAATGGAATTTCATTAACAAACGTCCACAGTAGCTAACAAACGCAAAGATTCAAACATTTCATCAACTTAAGCCTAACTCGAAAAACAAGCCTTTAACATTACAGTGGACTATGGAAGGAATTGCTTATTTACTTACTGCTTACACGCTTTCGATATCTTGTTCTCTTTAACATAAATTTAATGTCATTATATGACATTTGCAATAAGAAATTTCCAGAAATTAACAAAGTCACGTTTAAGATGTTTGCAGTACCATCTCTAGAACATGGTGGAGATAAAAAAAATTATTTCCGTATTTAAACTTACGGCGCTTCGAATTAGGTATTTACCGAATTATTTTCTGGAATCAGCCAATCGACAACAAACCATTAAATAGCCAATAGGATAGAAAAAAATTATTGGAACAATGCGTATTCATAACTTTCTTTAATAAGACAAAGCGTACACTAAATTTAGACCGTAGACGGACATCAAACACTAAACAAATTCCAACTCCATATTAGAATGTTTTTACTTTAAAGTTTTAACAAAAAGTTTTCCATTCCTCCTATTACAACACTTCATTAGTTCAAAAAATTTTGATTACACATCAAAATATAAATTAAAGAAAGAATTTTAAACAAACTCAATTAAAAAAAAAATAATAAAAACGTCATATCTCTTCATCATTATTCGATCAATACGACAATAAATATCAAGTTTTTAGTTTTAATTTCTTGGGAGTGTGTAACGCACATATGGAACTTCAACATCATCTCCGTCGGCATTGTTGCAACAAAGCTCAAAAACTAGCGCTTTTACGTGAGGCTCTATCTTCTTTTTAGAAACCTTTTTCACTACTTCGGACATTCTATTGAATTAAATTATTGTTAGCTATTTCGTACCGATTGATAGACATAAAATAAATACTTCAAATCCATCCGCTCGTCTCGCTTCGCAGGTGCCATGAAGAACGAATACAACATGCATACACCTTGCGATAACATTGTAATTTCTAAATTGCATGTATCCTAAATTACAAATTAATATATTATTATATATATTAATATCCACGAGCGATTATCACTTACCTTAAAATAATTTAAAAATTCTCTGAGTGTCAGTTCTCCTTCAACTTCAAATCGATCCCATAAAGTAAAATCTGTGTCATAATACTAAAAAAAATTAAATAAAAAAAATTAAAAACAAACTACGAATAATGAGAAAAATTTAACATTACTTGTTGTTTCGGTGCAGATATTGGTTCAGAAAACCCAAAAAAGGGTAAAGCCAAATTAACGAATCCGTTTTTATACAATTCTAAGTTCTTATGTCCTTGCACCAACTAAAAAAATTAATTAAGGCAAGTTAGAATGAAACAAAATACCATTAAAATAATAATTACTTTAAATAATTCAAGGCATCCTAGACCAGTGACAAGAGAAGTAGTTGTGGCAATAGCAGGAATAATTTTTCCCGCAATTAGTTTACTCTTGTGCTTATCAGCAGGTTGAATATCGTAATTCTTAGCGCGCAAATTCGACGCTGCTACAATAAAATCCATGTGGAAGTTATTATCATCGTCCTTTTCAAATTCTATCGGAGTCAATTTCAAATCCCTAAAATTTTCGGACGTTGGAAGCTGTTTTCTTATTAATTCAATACGATCACTATCTGCAATTATTAAACAATATTTAATACAAAAATATCAATCACAATCAATCACAATCAATCTTCTTACCGATTGACATATTATTCGATAAGGCTTCGGCATCAGTGATGGCAATTTTCACTCCGGTTTTTGGAACAAACTCTGGAACTTCCACTTCTCCCACCAATTGTTTCACTTGAATACGATCTCTAGTTCCATTAAGCCCGTACATAGCGGCTTTTAAGTTTGCGCCGGCTATTACGTAATCCAAATGAAGCGCCTGCAAATTAAATTTAAATCAAATTTAAATTTAAAACCAAATTTCATTCCAACGAATATTTACATCGTCGCAATTGAAATTTAACGGCTTCGGACATTTTTTAGGCCCGGACCAAAATGGTTGACCACTAGTTGTAACTTGGTCCGGAGGAAAATTGAAAAGTAATTGACGTATTTGATTATGATACTGATCTTGGAAATGATTTCTCGCCCATACGATGCAATCTTTAAAATCATCCGGCCGATCATCTATAATCGCTCTTTTAACTTGTTCGAGAGTTTCCATCTGTAATAAAAACAAAAACAAAATAAGTCACGTCTAAATTACAATATATCTATCTACTTTACCGGCTGAGTGCCTGGTAACTTCATAGTCCTCTCCATGAATTTTGAATCGCTCAAATATTGAGCAGCATTTTCGGCCGATTGCTTAAAAACTCCTTCGAATACATCGCGAGCCCACTAAAAAGCAAAATTAAATGAATTTAATTAAATTAAAGCATTTTGTCCGATTAAATCTTACCTGTAGCGTGTGTTCAATAGCAAAAGGAAAGTTTTTTAAAGTACAAATAGGAATGGACTTCTCGGGTGGATCTTGCGACGATGAATACGATTCAGTCAAAAAAGGTATCACCACCTGTACATTTCCTTTCGTTCCTAATGTCCCAGATTCAATAAGTGGTTTCCGATAATAAACGCAACGTCGATCCATATAAATTCCTGAACAACAATAAAGTTTTAGTTAGTTTCGCACGAATGTCGAAACTCAAATACGACTCACTCGCATCGACGTTATCGAGAGCGTTGGAAATTCCGTCCAACTGCTCAAAAAACTCATCGTCGTAAACTTTTTCGGTCTCGGGTCCAACTCTGTTCTGCAATGCAGTTATGCGAGTATTCGGGTTCATTTGTCGTACGGCATTAGCCGCTGTATCGGACTTCATTTTCTGAACATCCCACGGACGAAAAAGAAATTGTCTATTCAAATTGGATTTTTCAATCGTGTCCATGTCAGTGACGGTTATCATGCCCCCGTCACCACAACCAACTCCCATCATGGCAAAATTTTTTAAAATTTCACACCCGATCGCTCCGGCTCCAACCTAGCAACAAAAAAATGAAGTTCGCATAGTTTTAGAAATTTTTAAATGTTTACCACAAAATATTTCAGCGTGCATAATTTCTGCTGAAAATCTGGGCCGAAAACGGCAATTTGCGCATCGTAACGGCTGTTCACCTATAAATAAAACAATAAATTATAAACATTCATCTCTAGTGCAACATATCATATTACAACTTACTGGTTTACAAAACTCAGCGGTTAATGCAGATTTATCTTCGGGTAAGCACTCTAAAGCGTCGAAGTAAAGCCATTGCACTACGGGATAAAATTTCCCACTGCACGCCTAAAATATAAATAGAAATTATCAATACCTTCATCGGTAAATGGATATAATCTTTACACTTACTTTCATCACTTCTTGCGCAACACAGCCACCAATTACGGCTTGGATCGGACACAGATCGCCTCGCGCGATGTAGGCGAATTGAACCAACAATTTTTCATCCAATTCATCGACTCGGCATTTAAGCCCTTCGTTTACAGTTTTGGCCAAAGACAAGAAAGATTTGCCGTCTTCCTATCAAACGTAAAACAATTTTAAAATTTTCAACTATCGCGATGATAATCTGCCGATTCTCAACCTGATTCCAAGGTTCGGGTAGACGTCCGTACTGTTTTATAAAGTCGTGAAGAGTACGAAACGCTAGATGAAGCTGAGCAGGTCGCTCAAATTTTGCGAAATCGGTTATAACAAACTCCGGTGCCTCAATCGACTCTTTAAGTGATTTCTACATACAAAAAATAAATATCAAAATGTTGAATTAAATTTTGATGAAAATAAACTCACGAATGAAACCATTTTTGGCATTTTAATTTGGGTAACTACACCACCGCGAATGTAATCCGATAAATTTGTCGTATCGCCAATGCTGAATGTGTAAGAACCTAAAAAAAATTAAAAATTAAACTCCAATAACATTATAAATATAAACATTTCAGGTCTTACCTAAAACTTTAATTTTTCGAGGTTCACATCCATTTAATTCCACCATTCCTTGAACTTCAGAGAACGAGACGTGAGCATCATCTTCCAATCCGTGTCTAGATTCGTCCAAGCAGGTGACAACTCCTTCAGCATCCTAAACAAATAAATTCTCAAGACTTCAAAGTCTAAAAAAATATTAAAAATACTAAAAACTTTACTTTAGTAACAGATGCAATCATAGCGCTGACTGGTTGTTCTCCATTAATGTCGTTTACTTGGAAATCTGTGCCAAAATCACAGAAAATTTGACTGAAATAAAAATTTCCAATGGTTAGTACAAATCAATCGACATTGAACTTTAAAACCTACCCAAATAATCCTTTCGTATCAGCTATGATTAAGCTTATGTTATTAGTGTGTGTGACTTCAGAGATTCTTAATTGCTCATCGTACGTAGAATCAGTCAACACAACAACCTGCAATTTTTTTTAGTTTAAATAAAATAATTTTTTAAATCTATACTTTTATTCTATACTTTGTATTTTTTAATTTCATCCTCAGTTAGTTCATGTTTGATGGGAATGACCGGTACATAAGTATTTAGCTCAGATAAGTTTTGTGCGCAAGCTTCGGCTCGATTTGACCCAACATCAGACTCGTGTAAATAAAACTAAAAAAAATATGCAAATATTTTATTAGACATTAAAAAAAATCATTCTTACTACTGAATTACCTGAGATGACAAATCCGTTAGCGCGCACGCTTGCGTGTCATGGACGGTCACAGACTTAACGCCACTAAGAATGACATTTTTTGCAATTTCAACACCTAATCCTTTCATGCCACTTATGAGAACATCACTCGTCGCCATACGACGCATAGCATCGTGGCCGAGAACATAACTGCAATAAGCCAAATTAAAAAAATACAACAAACTAAATTAAACCGATCGGTGCAGGATACTTACAGTTGTCTCGAATAAAGGCCTTCATCAATCTCGGCCAGTTGATTGTTCGATGAACCATTTTGAGCCATGTCGTTCTGCAAAATCAAATTCAAAATTAAACTTCCGCCACAAACAAAAAATTCACAAAGTTTTTTTCGTGCAAACAAATTGATGAGAGTTGTAGGTAATGACGTCATCTAATTATATCTTATACTCGTTCTTACCTGATCATCGAATTGCGGTTGAGCAATATTTTGAGACGAGCACGTAACACCCATTTAACTAAATATCATCGAAAATTACTCAATTCTTAGTAACTAAACTGTACACACTAAACATTTATTTCTAAAAACATACCTAAACTTCCTAGCAAACTACAAGAAACACCAACAATTAAATTAAAACCCAAAATTCCCCTCGTCTTATCATTAATTTCTCGATTACTTTCGGTTTTATCGATGTGTTCAGTTACCAGGACGACAAAACACCAACTGAATACGCCGGTGAAATTTTAATGGCACCAACTAAAAACATTCAACTCGTTCTTTTGTATTCAATTTGAATTGAACCGTGTAGCCGAACACGGAATAAGTGTGACTAATTCAAAAATAAGCACCAAATGGCAGCTCAATTTTCTACTTCAATTTTTGCTTACTCACGATTCAAAAACTGCAGCTTATTCGTTGCAAACGATAAAAGTAGAGTCCAAATGAGAATAAAGTTTGAGCCAATAATGTATGTCCAAGTTACATGCTCGAGTTCCTCGTTCCAAATAAACCACTTTAATGATAAATGTGTTGGGTCTTCCACGAATCGTACTATGCGTACCACGCCCACGGTTATTTTCAGGGTCTGTTTGTCGTTTATGACGATAACGTGACGTCACTTAAAGAGCCTGGTCTGATGACTCATAAGTAGCTTTATTACAACTTATAACAAGTTAGAACTGAGGTTAGTTTTCGTTATACGAAATTGCAAATGATTGGCTGTGAAGATTGTTGGCCAATCGAGTACTCAAACAACATATTTTCTCGTTTAAATATTTTCACTAGATGGCGCTAGATTGTGCGGGAGATTTGTATTTGCGGGCACTAATAGTCTCGAATTTAGTGCGCATTTCTTCCAAGATTATAAAAGTGTATAAAACTGCAATTATTTTGCCAATTTAATGAGTTATACGTTAATCAATTAAACTTATTCTTAATTAAAGAATTCTTTCTGTGCTTTAACTGTAGCGGTAATATGACCATGACCATAAGAACAACAATGCATTCATTTAAATGATAATTTTTTAAATTTTATCTGTAAGCCATAACTAAAGTTGACTTTAAAAATGTTAATTTTTCGTATATATAAAATGCATTAATTATCATTTTTAATTAATTATTTTTTATTCGTTAATTCTGATTTTCTCATTTAAATTTCGTAATATTTATTTAAACCACTATTAGTTATAGTTATCAGTCACTTATTTTAAATGTGTGTGAATGTGGTTCTTAAATTCCCCCAAAAATATTACAAAATAAAGGAAATGAGAAATTAGGGTTAGACCAAAGCTAAACCTAAGGCTTAAGCGAAGTGTGGATATAAAAATAGTTGACTAATTATACGATACTTACAGGAAATGTTGCAATGGGATTGAAGGTGGCTCCGTTCGATTCGAAATCAGTTTTTCTCTTTTTTACTGGAGGAGCTTGAGTTGTTGGCGATGAGCGGTCGGACTCCGTATTAACACTAGACATCTAACAACATGTACATCAAACAAACTTCCTTTCAATCTTAAAACCCCGTCAAAAGTGAAATAACTGATGTATCATTGAACTACTTACACTTCATTCGAGAACAAATTTGGTGTTTGCCCACTCGCCTCAGATAGATGAAGAGAAACCTGGAGATAAACGACTAACTCCACCACAAAGCCCTCACCTTCCAAGATGGCTGCTCTATTGAACAGTCACGTGATATGCGTGTATCACGAAACTCATCCACTGCGCATAAATCATCCTATTTGTACAAAATAAATACATATTTCAAAAACAATACCTACGAAGTTTGTTTTATTTAAAAATATTGTCCTTTTACACAGAATGAAAAGATGAAAAACGCAATAATAATAATAATAATAAGGAAGTGATAATATTGTGATTTTAATAATTTGATTTTTTTATATGAAGGAGTTTATAAAGGATAAAATGAATAATTTCCGTACATCTGTATTTAACTGTTTTTTTTCTTGCTGGGGGGTTCTTTTGTAGGTGAACGATGTATATTACATTTTGTGTTGATTATCAAATGACTTAATCCATAGGGTCGGTCAACCGTATCCAAAATTAGATCTAACCACGGATTTTTACAATTAAGTACATCCTTTTTTCTCTTGTTATCTGAACAAATCCAATTAAGCATGTCTTCGACTTCTTTCCGAGACTGCGCGCTTTCTAATAACTCCGAGGGTTGCACACCAAAAAATATTTCCTAAACACGAAAAAAAAAAACTAATTTAATTACTTTCAAAAAATACTCTTCATCGGCTAATAATTACCGCATTCGGGCCCGTTAAATACACAGGCAAACTTCCAGTGCGGTCTTGAACTAAAAATGTAACATTATAACCGTGTTTCATCAGACCTATTGAAAACAACGCATCGTTACTCATTATAAATTATTTTTCACGATGCTTACATTGACCCGGTTTGTAGCATTCGCTGCATACTGGTGGTTCCGCATTCTTAACGCACGACAGACTAAAATAATCAATAAATTGTAAATTCTATGGCAAAATTTACAAAAAAATAATCACCTGTACTGACAGATGGGACACTGCAAATTCAATAAATTTATTACAGAGGGAGATGGCAACGGCTCAATTTCTCTAACTTTGACTCTAATTCGATATTTGTGTCCGAGTTTACCAGCCGCTACATTTTCGAGTGTCGATAAAGGAAGTGTATTTCCAACTTAAAAATTGAAAAATTAAAATATCTCCTAGAAATGTAATCGTATAAATTATAACGTACATAATTCGATCGTCAAACGACCGGCCTTCGTACTAGTCGAACTCTTTGTCGTTGGTAATTCTTTGTCACTTTCAGAACTGTCGTCATCGAGGGTCAAATCAACAGTGTCGATAACATGATTTTTTCTTTTATATGGAAACACGCCGTCAACTTGAATATCCGCTTCACTTTTGTTTTCATCTTGTACGTTTCTTTTATTTCCCTCTTCGTCATTTTTCGATTGAAGTACCATAACAAACCATCTTCCTTTTCTTTGTTTACAAGGATCGACTTCATTTTCCTTGTTACCATTCAATTCCAGACGACGTTCATTATTTGTGTCGCTATTAACTTCCATAGGTTGTTGATTAATAACACAATCATCGACACTTTCCAAAACTTCATTTACAGTATCCAAATTCTCATCGTCTTTATCGTCTTGAAAAATTAATGGCCCGCACAATCCTTTTTCTTCAGCTCGTCGTTCCATGACTTTTTGAAGTAAATCTGGACTTAAATCTTGCGTGTACATTTCAAATGACGACTGAAAAGGATCTCTCGTGGCTATAGGACTATCTATTCAAAACAAAATAGAAGCTCGTGTGTATTGTATCGTTTCCTTACGCGTCACTACATTAACTTACCAAAATACAATTGACTACCTGATTCCTCGCATCTTGTCAATACATCATCCAATTTCCTACGATAAAATAAAATATTTGTTAAAAAAATTAATTGTATTAGGTACCGGCATTAATTGATGTAACTTTTACTTTTTTAATTCGATGCATTGTCCACGATTGCAATTTACTATCGTTCTTCCATAACGATTGCCTTCGTGAAGTTGTAGTTTCATTTTTTTTTCACTGTCTGATCCTGATTGTGTAAATTTAGAGCAATGAACATTTCGCATCAAAATAAAATCTTCAGGCTTTAAAAAAAATATAATAATATTGTAGAAATTATTTTGTTGTTATTTTTATTCTTACTTCTAATTTTGCCGCGTTTATGCAATGTTCTCCAAATATGTGCACATCAGTTATATAGTCATAAATTATTCGATGTTTTTTTGTAAACTTATGAGTAACAGGTGGATACCCAAGAAAAAACAAATTTCTATAAATAGATTGATCAATAGATAGCATCAAGCAAACATCTTATCTAATCTAATCCAACTTAAATATTACTTGTCTAATTTTGTTCCGTCCCAAACTCGAAGAATTATACTGTCACCAGAACCGGGAAACACTTCTACAACCTCGTGAAATAAATTTGATTAATTAAACTATTACGCATACTGTAAATGTTAATCAAATCTTACTTGACAGAGTAAATCAAAATACGCGCCTTCCCTGACTGAATCTAAAGATTTCAGGAATAAGTTCTGAGGTTTTGCTTCTTTTCCAGGAGTAACAAACAATAAATGAAAAAAATCGTGAGCAACCCATTCGCGTAATTCCGTAATCTAAAAATATTCCAACATCAGCAAAAACTATTAACTCTGTTAATAATAAGTATAATTAATTACTATTTTTTCTTCTGCAGCAGTCATAGCGAAGGTGCTCGCTGTTGTTCGTGGAACTAAGTGGCCGTATAAGTTATTCGACCAAATGACGCATTGTTTGGGAGCAAAAACAGTACCACAAGGACGAGAGTTTAACGAACCACCCTATAAAACAAACGGTTTTATTATCTCTTTCAAATAGAACAAACTGTTATCAGCATATACAGTACTTTTATGTAACATTGGAGTATATCTCCATAATTTATTTCTGGTAAATCCGTTTTATCATTTAAAAAAATGTTTAAATTAAAATCTCCGGTAATACTTTTATCCTTAATTTTCAAGCAGCAGACGAAACCTTATAAATATATGCATAAAAAACAAATTGTAACAAATTGAAACAAATTGAAACAAATTCTAAATTTAACTAACTTGTCCCACGCGTTGATGAAATTGGTTCCTTAGATACAACTACGCCGAATACTGCATGCCGTTCATTCTCTTTAACTTCCTTTAACGGCGTGTAATCGTAAGTATGCAGCTATAACGATAAATTTTTATGGTATTAATGAGATACTATTCACTTCAGTCGATCAAAACTTACAGGGGTTGATCCTGTTAACACCTAAATAATTATAATAATAATAAATCAGCACCTTTTAACTGTAAAATATTATCGATTAAATACCCATATCGATGGAATTGTGGACTCAGTTTTCTCTTCGCAAACAACTTCGTAAGCTAATTCAGAGACGCCATCAGATTCAGAAGAAAGTTCAATCGTTTTTGTTCTCGATAGCCCAACTAAATCCTTCAAATTATACAATAAGAAAACATTTTTATACTACACAAAATACTTACTCCATTCTGAATTTTCTCTCTGATTACTGCTTTCTTGTACATATATACTCCGACAGTCTTTCCATCTCCTTTGGGAACTACAAATACAAATTATTTAGTTTTATAAATTATAATACTCTACTTAAAGCTGCCAATTTGATAATATCGCACCATCAGTTAGATGAAGTTTCATATAGTTTCCTTTTCTTGGATGTCTTCCGTAATTCGATTTTATAACTCGACCCTGAAAGCAATACAATTTGAAAATCTGCAATATAAATGAAATAAGGAATGACTATTATAATTACCACGATCATTACAAATTGTTTTGACGAATTGTCATAATTATTGTCTATTAAATCGCTAATGGAAATAAATTTAACGTTTTCCTGGTTGTCAACAATATCTTCCAACTGACATTTATCCGATGCACTGCGGTGATATACGAAAATCAGCATGGCAATTTTTTCAGGCTATTGAAACATAAAATGAGTTTAACCCCTGTTAAAAAAGAGCGCGGACAATAAATGATGTTCGTTACTCACGCGTTAACTCTAGGATGCCATATTTAATTTTGGTGTTGATTTGAAACGCCATCTAGTAGCACAGATTTCAATCAATTTTGTTTTTTATCCGACTTCGGAGGGCTTATTAAAATTTATAAGCAATAAATAAGCTTTCAAATTTGGCATTTTTTTAATGTTAATAATTATTTTTAAAAAATAGATTACAATGGCATTTCTTCTGTGTAATTTGCTTTCTACTGATGAATGTAAAGATTTAAGTATACTTTTTAGTCTCCGACTCTCTGGACAATTTCTATAGAAGAAAATTAATTTATAAAATTGCTTTCAGCCAGAAACGTTAATTCATTTATTTTATTCCTTTTCTTTTATACTTTTCAGTTGTAACATTTTTTCAAAAACCTATTTAATTTTAATTGTACAGTTTCCTCAAACGAAATAATACAAAAATAAATAAAGATAAGAGGAGAGTGTAAATAAATAAAAAAAGAACTTTCAGCGCCCCCATCATTATTAAAATAAGGTCAATTTTCATTGTATAATCATATTCGCGTTAAGAATAGACGACGAGGAAGCTGTCAAAATTAATGAAGGGTTTTTACAAAAAAACTACTACTTAACGCCGAGAGAATATAATTAAACATGTGAAAATCCCTGTCAAAGCAGATCCACAACCAATGTCAATTGTGTCGGTTTCCAGAGTTGATTGGCCCAAAAAGCCAAACTGGGCGGTGCTTGCCACTAAGGTTGGTTTGTTTGCTTAAACTGTAGCAATGAAGTTTCTGATGTCTGTGAGCCTTGGAAATGAGCCCTAGTTACTGTATTTATAAGCTACTAATATTTTTAATTAGTGCGACTCTTACTTTAGTTATATTCTACACAATACTACAGAATGGAATGGGTAAGTGAACTTTTTTATATACAAGTAAGCACGTACGAATTAAAATGAAAGTTTTGTCAAGTTTTCACTTAAAAAAAAAATCCGTTTTATCAGCTTCCGCATCTTTCTCAGTAAAATGCCAGATCTGTTTAAATAAAAATAAAAATAGCTTCTATTGGATGTTGTGTCAACGTTATCGCAAGATTGAAACTTTGATTTAGGTCTTTGAACTTGGCAAAGTTAATTTTTAAACTCGTCAATTATAAATTGCATTTGTGCAATAAGCTTTAATAAGGAAAGTTTGATAGTTAAAGGTCATTTGTAAATTTATTTAAATATTTTTTGATCACGTTCGGTTTGTAAAAATCCAGAAAGTGAATCATTTGTTTTCTTCGAAGTTCCGGAGTGGGTCAAGTGTTTAAACAAAATTAAAATAAATAAAACTTCATTTTTAGTGAATACACAGACTAGCAATTCATTATTCACGAAGGTAAGAAAATGTATTTTTTGAACTCATTTTCTTTTTCAAATTTTTTTTTTTTTTTAGAATTTTGTAGATCCTATTTATTATCACCGGAGTAACAGAGTTCAAAGTGTGTGTAATATATTAGAACTGGAACGAAATCAACCTCTCCACAGTAAAAACTTCAATCATATTATTGTCGATGATAAACATAAACTGCTTTATTGCTACGTGCCAAAGGTATAAAATAACTTTGCAAAAATTTCAGTAACTCTTCGCCCTACTACAAATCTGAATTCAAATTTGAATCCAGACAATTTCGATTCATTAAATATGATTAGTTTCAATTAATCGTATCGTCAAATTTGAATGTCCTTTCAAAAACTTGAAAATTAAATTATCATTCACAAGACGAATTGCAGTTACACGCCTAGAAATAAATTTATTTTCCAAAATATATAATCATATCTTAAAAGTTCCCTGAGTCATCACTGGACGAAGCTATAGGCAATTCACGTGACTCTTAAATTAATCTGATATTTACACTTCTTTTTTTCCTTAAAACTTCGATACAATCAATTCTTTGTGTTATAATTTTCGCGATTTTTGTAACATTTCTAGGTGGCATGCACCAACTGGAAGCGAATTTTAATGTTCCTGAATGATTACTCAGACTTCAGAGATCCCCTCGATATCCCAGCTAACGATTCCCATCAAGCGGACGCATTCCGAACTTTAGATTCTTATACACCCTTAGAGAAAGAGCAACGGATAGAACACTATTTCAAATTTCTTTTCGTTCGACACCCCTTCGACAGACTAGTGTCCGCGTATCGAAATAAATTCACTCAAAATTACAACATTTACTTCCACAATCGATACGGTCGTTTGATAATTCAGAAATATCGGACTAAAGCGAGCAAAGAATCTCTGCAACGCGGTAACGATGTCACCTTTTCGGAATTTGTGCAATACTTGACCGATCCTCAAACTCACGGAACGCCATTAAACGAACATTGGATGCCCGTTTTTGATTTGTGTCACCCATGTCATATAAAGTACGACGTAGTAGGCAAATTCGAATCTCTAGATAAAGATGCCGATGCGGTTCTACGTCAAATTAAAACTGATAAAATAATGACGTTTCCTAAGAAAAATCGAACAATAACAAAAATAACCGATGATTTTTTGAATACTCTATCACCCGAGCAACTGTTTAAATTATATCAGGTATACGTAATAGACTTTAAAATGTATAATTACAGTTATTCGAATCTAGATTACTATATACCCGATATGTTTTAATGTTACCTCCTTGATTTTTTCCAACCGATTTTTATAATGTTTATATTGCATTATATATATTTTTGTTATTATTTTTTTTTTCATACATATTTTGCAAGAAATTATACAAGTATAACTTAAATTTCTTTAGTCGCTTGATTGTGTACAACAAA
Source organism: Strigamia maritima (assembly GCA_000239455.1). NCBI lineage: Eukaryota > Metazoa > Arthropoda > Chilopoda > Geophilomorpha > Linotaeniidae > Strigamia > Strigamia maritima. Next base: position 41,629 of record JH430315.1, read on the forward strand.
TAAATTGATAATTTCAAAACTCATCTTGAGACTTGAGCAAAAAGTATTCAAAGTAGGTGTCAACTCTTCCGTTATTTGACTAGCAAAAATTTAAATCATGATATCGGAACATTTTTTTTCGAGGAAAAAAATAAACGAATTCTACCTTAGTCGTCTAGACCCAAGGCAGCGTAAATTTGAGAAAAATATCTTCTTTGCATCGGTAAAAAATATTGTCTCTCTTCATTAATAACATCGCACTAGAAGTAAAAAATAAAAAGAAAATAAAGATTATTTACTCAATATTTATACTTCGAATCGCATCGTTTGTCGCATTTACCCCACCAAAACTGGAATTGGATGGTCGACTAATAACAAAACTATTAACTTTGACGTTCGTTTTAGGAGAGGTGTCTTTCTGCTCCCACATTTTGTTTCTAAGTTTGATATTCACTGGAAAAATATGTCCTTCCGTTGAAAAAATATATTCATCCGCATGAGAATTTAAATAATTATCTTTATCAAAAAGCTGAAATGAAATAAAACGATTAGAAATACGGAGAAAAGTGTATTACATGCATTCAAGCTTACTAAATATAAATATTTACAAGTTTCGCTTAGGAAAAAACTTTCCATTCGATCTTCTAAACTTTTATCAAGAACATTGTGAATGGTCGCGTAACCGCACCTAAACGAGAACGCTCGCATTGTCAATTGAAATGAATTTAAGACGCTTAAATTTATACCTCGCTTTTGTGAAGTTATTTAAATTATATAAAATGTCACGTCCGACATGAAGGTAGAATGGATTTTTTGTCGCTTGGTAAAGCATATACGTCGATTCGATCAATTCAGGCCTTAAAGGATAAAAATAAACTTCTGGTGCAATTTTTTGCCAGTTGAATCTTTCTGGAAGTGCCGAATACAATCGCCAAATTGCGTAATACAACGCGTGGACGCAAATAGCTTCCTCGATATCACCATTTAAAACCTGCAATTAAGCTACTCGTACATTTGATACGCATACGAAGTGGAAAAAAAACATTACCTGAACCCCCGCAAATGCTACTTGTAATGAATCAATCCATGGTACATTCGTCGCACCTGCAAAAAAACAAAATTATCATACCAATCAAGGTGTTTTTTTAATTTTTATTTACCCGTATTCATGTCCACGTTTACGTAAAGTGGGTGTTCACCAGTTCCTTTATTGCAATCTGGGCGTCTGAAACAATTTCAAGTTGGTAATTAATTCAACGATCTAGTTTTCCGTCGAAATAATTACCCGCGTCTCATGTATTGTTTTATTAAGTGATAAGTTTCGTTGAACCTTATAAAATCGCTTTCTTCACCGAACAAAATATACGTCTTAAATATAAAAAATAAAAAAAAAAAAAAATTAATTCCATTAAACAAATCCGCTTTAACTAGAGAATCACACCTAATTACTTTCAAAAGATATTCATAAAACGAATCCAAACCCGCGCCTAATCCACTTAATTTTCCAACCCACTTTCCTGTTTGAAGATTAATGACATTTCCTGTAAAATAAAAACAACGTAAAAATAAAATTTCCTTAAAATTTTTCATCGTTTACCTAATAAACCGGTATGGCACGATCGATGTTCCCAAAGCGCGTGATTAGCCCGCCGAGCAACACCCTCAAATACAGGATCACCAATCAAACGACTTAAAATACCGAATTCAAGTTGTAAGGATCCTGCACCCGCCGTACAAGTTTCTACTTTCGAATCATCGGGCACGCCTTGACGTAAATTCACCTAAATGACAAAAAAAAAAAAAATCTTTGCTTTAGCTCGTACAAAATCTTCACTTTGTGATTAAGATTTGGTATGCGGTCGCGAATCGTTTATAATTCCCGGATCTTCATTAAATCCCAACCGGGAATTACTTACGACGGGGAATTTAAGAGGATTTATAATATTTACATATAAATAAAATTTATACTCGTGGATGAGGAATTCCAGTATTAGTGTTTTCAAACGCTGGTAAAAGTCGAGTCGCTAAGTCGTGCGCCAAGTCCAATAATTCTCCATTATAATTTTCTGGAACTAAATCTCCAAACGGCTGTTTTACGTCCGTTATGATAAGATGCGCAGACAACAAACCACCCAATAATCTTTAAAAAAAAAAAAAAATAATTATTTTTAATTTTTATTCCGTAATATATTACCGAATATTCGCTTCGAACACTTGTACAGTGTTATCCGTTTCAAAAGAAACTTTTTCGATAACTAATTTAACGGCTTTCTTGAATTCTGACGAGTTTCCTAAAATCTAAAAAAAAAAAAAAAAATAAGAAAATTTTATATTTTAATTTATATATTTTTAATTACTTACTGCTAACGAATCCAAAGAATCAACTAACGTGAGGCAAAAGTCACCTAAGACATCGTTTATATTAACGTTAGAGCTGAAATAAACACGAAATCACGAAATATAGGTTTTCAGAATCAGAGATTGAATTTCTGGTATTACGCAACAGCCAACATCAGCCTCGCCGAGCGATAATTAAAATTTACAGAGTTAATTTCTAACTTACGGATTTTCTAAGTCGGGTCCTCTTCCAGTGCAATGAATCGGGTCTAATTCATCTTTAGGGAATGCGTATTTCATGTAGTTATCATAACCGAAGTAAAACATCTCTTTCGCTTCTTTCAACATATGTAGGCGCGTGTTTTCCGCAAAGTTGGCATAATTTTGCTCGAAGGCATCTTGATTATATTTAAAAATGTTTAAAGAAGTCACAAAATAGAAAAAAGTGCATAGAAAAATAAAATCCGCAACTATCATGTTGTCATTTCGTCTGCAAATCTCTAACCGGAAGTACTTAATCGGATAAGAGTACTCAATCTCACTCCGCATAAAACAAAAACATAAAACGTTAAACTGAAATTAATTAAGTCTTGTGCGTTAAAATGTATTTTATACACATTAAATAAATTAAATAATCGGTTAACTCATTTTGCGCTACGTGTCAAAAGTAGTTTTTTTTATTTTTATCTCAATTGTATTCATCCGCCGTATAAAAAAAAGTCCATTTTTTCAGCTTTATTTTTCTTACTTGTTAGTATTACATATCTGAAAAAATTACAAAATAAAACCGGTTTGGTCTGCAAATCAATTTTAATTTTTCGATTTAAAGTACATTAAAGAAAAAAAATTTCAATTTATCACAATGTCAAGATTAGTAACCAAATTCAAATTTAAAAAAAACAACATTCTATTACATTTTTCAACTAAATATAAATCAAAACAAAAATTTCAACTATTGTTCGTGTATTTCACAATTTAAACAAATTTTGGCATTCAATTCGCGCCCTTACAAACTCAAACAATGGTGTGACATCATGCTCCAAACCAAATTTACGCCTACTAAGAAAAAAACCTAAATATATTAATTTTAAATTTAATTTTCATCATTTCAAAAAAGAAAAAACTCAAAATTAAAAAAAAATCAAAATTAATCTCTGTTGCAATGAAGGGAGAGCTAATTAATAAACAATTCCTCGTAGAAAAATTTCTCTCAAAATTTTAAAAGCCAATTTAATCTAAATAATTTCCCAAAGTGCATGAGTGTTAAACACGAAACCTGACCTTAATCATCGTTAAAAAAAAGCGGAAAAAAAAACGTATTTTCACAACATATTCTCTCGATTTTTCAACATTTTGAAAAGAAAAACAAAAATAAAAATTAGATAAACTTAGCTAATAAGTTTCAACCGTCATTTACAAAATTGCCATCTATTTCAAAAATTATACATTCGATATAATTCAATCTCGACTTAAACGAATAATAAAATATACAAATTTGTGTTTTCATAAAAAATATATCTTCCGGCGGAAGCTTCGGCTATCAGAACGACGTCTTCCGTATCACATAACGAACACATTTCTTCCAGCATCACGCACAAAAAAGGCCATACAGTCCCGTGACAACAGAATCTTCGGTTCTTTTTCTTTTCGATCGTGGATGTCGCGACCACTTCCAATTTTCAAAGTCGATATTTTTTCCCCGAATAACAGACTCGTCGAAAATAACAGTTCATTTTTCACTCACTCACTACACATGCACTTTTCCTTTAGCCTTCAAATAACAAATCTCACCACTTCACAATTTTGAATAAACTTAACTTTTTCACAACAACCACTGATTTTTATCTCAAATTTTCACCAATCGCTTCTCTCCCTTCATTTCTTGCATATCTGGCGAGGAAACATGACAAATCACACTCACAAAACACACAGCACATCTTCGAGCACATTTTTACTGCCAAGTGGGTCTGAAACACATCAAAAACTCGGTTAAAATGAAAGGTAAGAAGGAGGAAAATATCAAACACTTTTCACAATTTGAGAAGCACACAAGAACAATGGCATCACCAACTATGAAAAGCACCGCCGTCATCGCCATCTCACGTCGATTCACATTGTCGTCAAATCGAAAATGGCGCACCGGTTTACTCAATCACCTTCACGAGTTCATCGGTGCAATTCTTTCCCCCATGTCTATTCAGAAAATCCAGAACCAGATTTAGAAATGCTATTAAAAATAATAGAAATACAAAATGAGATACATTTATAATCATAATTTTTTTAAAAAATAAATCATAACATTACCAAAACTTATCGTAAAAATCGTAGAATCCAGTGTACACGGGCAGATCAAAAATCAAGCCCATAATTTCTAAATTAATAATCCCGAACCCAACTCAAAATAAATCTCCAACTTTAAAAATACGCAGACAAATATAATTTTTTTTCGATGATACGATGTATATGTATAAATTACAGATTATATATCGACAAACTACTTTACCACTTAATATTACTAAGTTAAATTAATTAACTAATTAACCAATCTAAAGATCATTTAATTAATTAACCAATCACTTAAACTAAAAAACATAATGGGAGAAGGAAAAAATTTCTTAAGATTACATACATTAGAGTTAATTAGGAGTTAAATTTACTTATAATTATAATAATAAAAAGTAATCAACTTTGCAATAATGTGTCAAAAAAAAAAAAACTCCGAAAACTCATATTGCACCTTTGACCACCACCACCACGAGATAATCTTCTTTCATGCCCTCTTCGGTCAAATTGGGGGATGTGCGCTTCAACAACTCGCCGGAAAAAGCGCAGGGTGGGAAAGCATACAACACGCCGGCATTCTCCTTCGGCTCCGCGCCGTCTTTGTTCGCAGTCAACGAGATGACACCGGCCGCCTCCTTTTGTTTCAAGTACGTAACTAAATTTCTCAACGGACGTTGCTGTATGGGATTGTTCAGTTCGTCCGGCGCCTGCGTTCCAGGAAAACCCACTAAAATACAGTGCCCCGAATGCCCGGAAACGGCGACCCGCTTCGCCACATCGTCTAACTTCGGTTGGTCCATTCGAAGTCTCTGGGTTATTCGCAACAACGGCGCTTCACCCGAACTATCCTTCATCAGATTCTCCACCAATTTAAAATCGCCTTGACAAACGTGCATGCGTATCGGAAACGCGCTGTTTTTGAGCACCAAACACCCCTGCCACATCATGGTTAAAAAACGAGCCATATCCTGCAACGTCTGCGCGTTGCAAGCCGCCGTGAACCCGTTTCGCGAATCCGAAGTCGAAATTCCGTTTCCGTTGCTCCCCTCTCGGTCGCCTTCGAATTCGTCCGGCCGCCGATGCAATGCCGGAGTTTTGTTCCCAGTTTCCGACGTCCGCTCGAAACCAAATCTCCTGTCTTTAGGCGGCACCAGCGGCGATTGACCCCTCAAATCACGGTGTGGATTGGCCCCTTGAAACGGCGAAGGCGACCGTCTTCCACGACTACTCGGAGTTCGATCCCGATCTCCCGCCGCGTTCCCGTCGGCCATCCGTGCATGTTTAAAATTCTCGTCTTTGGTCCTGTTCAAATCCCGATTCGCGTCGGGACTCCGCGGTCGTTTGCGTCGATCGTTCGCGTTCCAATCGCGATTGTTTCCGTCCTCTCGCCACGTGGCACGGTCACGAGTCCATCGATAATCGCTGTTGTGTCGATCCCTCTCGGTCGATCCGTACCCCGACCAATCGTTCCTCTGATTTCGTCCGCCGCTGTTGCGATCGTAATACTGGTCGTATTGTTGGTTGACGTAACCGGTTCCGCTGTTGCGCCAGGGAGCGAAGTCGGCGTCTTGGTTCGGGTAGAAATCGTTTCTCGGTCCAACGGTCTCGGCCGGCTCGAATCTTCGTTGGTGTTGCACATAACGATCCGAACCGGCACTTTCGTCGCGATAAGTTCCCCTCGGAGACGGTTGTCGATAATTATACGGAGTTGTATCAGCAAAATCAACCCTGAGTCTTCGGTCGGGCCCACCTAACGGAAACCCCCTCATCTCTTGACAAGCAGCTTGAGCAGCATCGATGCTGTCATACAAAATGTACGCATGATTATCGCCTTTGACAAAATCAATCTTTTTGATGGCACCGAATCGATCAAACTCCCTCTCCAGATTGGACAACGATGCCCACGGACCTAAACCGCCAACCCAAATTCGCGTAGTCGGTGTCGCCTTCCCGTAACCGATTTTACACTGAAACTTTCCTATGTACTGCCCCGACATTTCCACTTTAGCACGATGCGCCATGTCTAAATTTAAAAACTTGATAAACGCGTATGCGTTCCCCTGGCCCGGCGGTGGTCTTTTAACGTCGATGTCTTCGACGACACCGTATCGTTCAAAAATCCTCCGCAATTCCGATTCCTGTATGTTGACCTCTAAATTGCCGATGAACAACGTGCGAGTCGCCTTGTCGTCCTCTTCGGGTGGAATATGCAGCAAATAATTGGGGAATTTCTCTTTCTTCTCCTCGCGGTGCATGTTGTGTTGATGAAACTCGTGATGATGGGGCTGCGGGCCGTCTCGTCGGAAAGGCGGGTCCCTCGGATGCACGGGCAGCGCGTTACGGTCCAAACTGTTGTGTCTCGCTCTTCGGCCCGAACTGCTCGCGTTGGACGGTGCTGGCGAGACAGCTCTGGGCCTGCTAGAATACGAATTATTATCATCGGGACTATAACTCTTTCTAACCCTACCACGATCGGAATCAGTGTACACTGGATCTACGTTAAGTTGTTTATCGAACAATACAGCACGTGTTCTATTATGCCGCGCTTCACGGGCATCGTCCGCGTTACGGTAATAAAGGTACGCCACTCTTTCATTTCCATCATAAAGAAATTTTACACTCACATCACCGAATTTTTTAAATTCCCTTGTTAATGCATCTTTAACCAGTGCATCACTCACTTTGTGGTTGATATTACTCACACACAGCACTTTATACTGTACGGATTTGTTGTCGAAACTACGACTGCGGCTGCTGCTGAATTCGCTGCTGCTGCGCGAATCGTGATTCCTGGCGTCGTCGCCCCCTCGGCTTCGGTTGGCGTTGCCTCCATGTTGCCTTTGAGTGAAACTGGACTTCATTCCGCGTCCTTCTCGTCGATCTCGGTCTGGGCTGAGGCGGTCGCGCGGACTTTCTTCGAATCTTGACATACTGGAACGTGATAATTTACTATTCGGCGGTGAATCTCGATCTTGCTGGCGTTTCATATCACGATTAACTAACCACTCGATCCTCGGCACTAACACGTTGGATTCGCCATTTTGTCCATAAGCGCCAGAGTATTCCACTTGATGACGTATCACTCCGCCGCTATTAGATAAAACCGGATAAAACAATAATTTAGGTCGGTTTTAAGTAATTTGTTTTTACGTAATTCGTTCGAAAAACATAAAGTCAATAATATTTAGAATATATGGATATTTGAAACAAGATTTTGCGTTGGATAGCTCAACCAACGTCGGTCGTTAAGATTGGCGCGACTCGCCGGAAATGGTTCGATGCTGGCACGCCGCCCGACGGTTTAATTTACGAATGGATGGCTTACAGTACGAAGTTATAAATAAAGATTAGTCACGGGCAGACAGTGAGATTATGTAGCCGTAATATAAGCATTTATGACTTTTTTAATTACAAATTTTAAGTTGATTGCTGACACGCATCCTCATAATAAAAAAAATGATGAAGCATCCTCTTACACTCGGAGCACTCTACGAAAAAATATAATATTTCATTGAAACTCCATTAAAAAAAAAAATTTTCTGCAATATATTTATTGAAATCTGGAAAACAAAGTACAGCAATATTAGTAGTGCTTCACTCGGCGGGGCCCCATTCGTTCTCATCAAAACATCTAATTTTTTTACACTCGGGAGGCGTTATCTGGCGCATTTACGAGGAATAACAGATGCCAATCGAATCGATACGGTGGCTTCTCCATCTAGTTCTGGATGATTCGTCAAAACAGAAGTACTCACTGCGTTTAGTATTTTTCTTTCTGGTTAAAGTTATTTGTTTATGGAGGGGGCTCCATCAAACATTCGCCTTTATTGGAAAATATTTTTTTGGTATTTTGAACAATTGGGCCCGACTCCTACTCCTTTACAGGCAAGGGCGCCTGAACTTATAAATCTGCCTCTTCAGCGCGCACGATACTGAAATCTTTACCGCCACAATGATACACAGTTTCGGTGCAAGTTACCATAAGTTTATCTTTCGATTCTTTCGTCAAGAAAATTTGTTTTGAATTTAGAAAACAAAAAATAAAACATTTTTATTATTACATTAGTTTCCATTGATGGAACCGTACGAATCTCTAGCTTTTATTGTTAAAGTAAGAAGTTTAAAAGATGCATAAATTTCCTGACTTCCATCTAAGAAATGAAAATTGCAGAAAGTTATGCAGTACGTACTACCTACTAAAGTGTGTAAGAAAGAAAGTTTTCGAAAATCAAACCTGCTACAGTTATAGCAAAATTGGAGGAAAAGAGCAGATAGTAGAAATTCCTGAAGAGCTGTCTGTAACGTCAAAAGTATAAGCAAAGAAGCCAACAAAAAGTTTACATGTATGCATATGTATTAAGCCAGCAAAACTAGTAGAGGCTAAATATCTAAGTAGATTTACTCAATGATACCTGAGTCAGTGAAATTTAAGTTGCGAAAGTCAACAAACTGAGTATTGTGTTTTCGAGCTGGAAATTAATAACGCAATTTATATTAAATTTGTTTATTTCAAAATTGTTTACTTTACCAGCTGTATTTTCTAGTCTCTCTAAAATCTCCTTACTGAATCTGTGGTTCCACCGTTCTAAAAATTTCCATATTTTATTCTAAAATAAGAAATTTATTATTTTTTCTAAAATTAATTTTTTTTTTATAAAATTTACTTTCGGTAGTTTCGAAATGACATTCAATTTAAAATTTGCATTTTCTTCGCTATCATCAAGAGCTAAGAAAAACAATAAATGTCAAAATACAATTTATCTTCAGATATAAAGATTCTTACAGTTCATAATGAATGTAACGACATTATTATGCAAATGTATAGCTCCTCGATCGACATACTGTAGAAACATCCTAGGTTAAAGATAATCTCAGATTTCTGAATCAATTAAAACGAAAGAAATCGTTTACCTGTTACTTAAGCATTTGAAACCGACGAGTGCAAAGAATGAAGAAAATCCTCTGGGTAGAGGATAGGAAATTTCTTTTACACTCGTATGATAATCTGTAATAAGGCTGAAGAGCCTTTTCAGATCAGATTGTGGAATAAGATTTCTAAAATTACAAAAATCAAAATTAAAATTCACAATACTGTAATTACAAGAACTAAAAAATTTAAAAATTTACAGAAAATCGAACGTTTCTGTAGGAAAATTATTCTCAGAACAGAAATTTCCTCCAGATGCCAACAGCAAATAATAGCATAATTTGCGACTTACGTTAATCTAAAATTAAAATTTTTTAAAAAAAATTTACATTCGGGTATCGCTAAAAAAATTTAATACTTGATTCGATACATATTCTTCTGCTATTTCGTCAACCAAACCAGGGGACCTATCAACAAAATATTTCGAAATGTGCATACTAATTTCACGAAGATTCTAAAAATATATTTTCAATTTCAAATTAGAGTTTTGTTGCTTTATACTACAAATTAATAAACAAAAATTTTCATCATTTTTCACGTACATTGGATTTATATAAACACAACAGTAATTTTTATTTTTTTTTACTGATTTTTTTTTTACTATTCCCATAATATTTGAAGAAAAGTGATGCTAATTTATAAGTTTTATCAACTATCATTGTCTGCTTTTCATACTTACTATCGATAGAACTTGCTCAAATTCACTATAACCCGAATCATTATTTTTGGAAAACGGAAGCAATATATCATCAAGATCTAATTTATCCAATTTATTATATCCGGAAAAACGAGCATCATCCTACATACAATATTTCAAGTTAATATCGCAATAAAACGACTAAATGGAAACTAAATGCGTTATATAACTCACTTCAGTTACATATTCCATCGAAACCATTAATCTTTCCCTTAACGCGCTTGTAGAATATGGTAATGGTTGCCGATAACGCAATTTTTGCAAATGCATCCACAAATTTGTCCACAGGTCGCAATCAGCGGGTCGTAACCGTTGGCTTAACGACAATGTTAAAGATGTATGAGGTAAAGCGCAAAAAGTGACTTCACTTTTCTAAATTATAAAAAAGAAATCAAATTTTTTATTTTTAATTTTTTATTTTTTTTATTTTAATTTTAAAGTGATCGAGTTTTGAATCTTACGCGTTCAACTTGACTGGCTCGATATTTACAAGAACTTAATGGAACGAGTTTAAGTATATCGGCCGGAAATCCAGTTTCGCATAAACTGAAAGTCCTACCTGCAAATAAAAAAAGGTGTCAGCATATTATGTAAGGCCAATTAAAATATACAAATTTGGAACCTATTAAAAATTCCTGAAATAATTGAGATCTTTCCATACAAGAAGATTCGTTGACTATATGCATTATAAGCTGTAATAATTTTTTAAGATAAGATCTCTATAAGCAGTTTAATTCAAATTAAATATACTCACTTGTTTTATTATGTCTTCATCTATCTTAAAGTGTACTACCAAATGATGAACAATCGCAGTTTTTGTTGATAAATTCAATTCGTATTTCATCTGAGTTAAAAGACTTTGAACTGTTATACTAACCGTCGCTAATTTCAATTCACTAGAAAATGTAATTATTGGAGCATCTAATTAATTTACAAAAAAAAAAAAAAAAAAAACAAACTTGGATTATGTTATCGATTTGATTTGGATTGTTTTCTCACCAACAGAACCGCAATATTTCAAAGATTTGATGTCGTTTGGTAACAAGTTTTCATCTAAATTTAAAAAAAAAGCAAATTGCACTCATTAAAATAACCTTTAATTTTTGCTTATGTTTTTACCTCGAATTAACACATTATTACACGGTTCGTGTTTCAATCCGACATCCAATAGATGGACAAAAATACCAGGCAATATAACTAAAATATAATTTTCTGGAAAATGAAAAATATAAAACAATATTATCATTTATTTTTTTTGGTGTCATTTTACCAGTATATAATAGAAAAGTTATTTTAACACTTTTATCACTCATTCCAGTAAAACTGCCTTCATCCATCACGGAACTATGTAAAACACAACCTAAACCAAAAACAAATATTTGTAAAGGTAAGAAAATTGTCTTTAAATAATATTACCGTGGTGTAATATCATTACTGAATAATTATACATTTTTTCAAAAACTTCCTAAAATAAATAAATGGTACCGGTACTTAGAAATTATAACAGTTTTATATTATTATTTCTTCACCTCGTTACGCTTTTCTATTACTTGCTGACATATAAACACAGTTCCAGACACGGACGTTAACACGACCAAATGTTTTTCAACATTGGCTTTCTGATTCGTCTGTTCCAGGGGCGTGCCCGCGTTGAAAAATTCCAATGGTACGTTAAGCTAAATTTCAAATACGAGTTACGATAATCGAAAATTAAACGATTTTCGTATTAATCTTACCACAGTTTCGTAATGGATATTATCGTGGAATTGTATTCCCGTTAACATCAAGCGGGCCGACGAATTACTCTGTTCAGTGCCTCCTAACGGCGTCCGTATGTGTTCGAAATAAAGACATTGAGTCGACGCGTCCCATTGAGACGAAAAAAACTGTCGAATTATAGTTTCAGCGCTTCCCAAAAGTAAAACATTCTAAATATTAAAAATAAAATTAATTAAATATATGTTTACGATACCTATCATTTAAAAATATTATTTATTACCTCGTTATTCTTGGTAATTTTATTTAATGTTATTGCTGAGACAGTGATAAAAAAATACATTTTAATATCAAATACTTCGAGTTCAATACTTACAGTATACTTACACTTCTTCAGTGCAAAAACCAGCAAGTACTCGATGCGAGGGTTAGTACTTTGCTCGGTGGGAAGTTTTTTGTAATAACGAAAATTGACTCTAATTTCGCTGTAACTCTTGATCTGTAGGCATTCTGGATATCCAGTAGATTCCAGATTCGCGATCCAGGCCTCGTACTGCACTTTCTGATAAAACGAGTTGCCTGTAAACAAAATGATTTAAAAATTCAGTTTAGAAATTCCTTTTATTTTATACTCAACCCGCATCTTCAATTTTCGAGACGAATGCTGAAACAAAAAATAACGTACGGTAATTCGATATTTACAGTTGTTTATCTATCATATAAATAGTAATTTTCAATACCTAAAGCCGAATGCGATTGATTAATCGACGCTTGATGCACGTAAAATTCATTCGCGAAGGAATGTAAAATCTGCAAATACGTAGAAATAATTGTTCGTTCGTTTTTTAATCACTTCGAAGTATCATTACTTTAAGTATCTTCAGTTTTTGATTGTATATAACGATATGAGTTACCGTCGTACCATTATGCTCGTTAACTTGTAATAAAAGACTTTCGTCTCTTTCCTCCCCAATCACTCTAATTTCTAAGAAAAACAAAACTTATTTCTCCGTGTATTGTACATATGATTTACTAATGAAGTTTACCTCTAACATCTTTTAACTGCAATACCTGCTCAACTTCATCTTTTACATTAATTATTGGACTAATGGTCAACATTTTTAATCATTTCTAAAATGAATTCCAAGGTGGTGGTAGGAACCCAGTGCCATCTTTCGATTACTTAGCGAAACAAAATCGTATCGATTGTAAAACTTGATAATAGATGGCGTTTGAAGTTAATCTTTTTTCTCTCACTACCAAAACATTCAGAAAAAAAAATTCTCTCTCCCCTTCTGAAACTCGCTCATTTTCCATACCACTTTCCCATACTGCCCTTGCGAACAATAAAATGAACCTACTTCTCAACCATTACCGAAATTAAGAAACAAAGAAACAAACTCATTTTAGTGTCCTAATAAGAACAAAACGAAATTATCCTTGTAAAACCTTCACACACTCCTCTTCTCTTCCCGACTGCAACTCATCCAAATTTCAAATAGGCCGATCCCAAACCTGTTTGCTGTTTCACATGCCAAGCCAGAACGCTCGACCGACCGGTCATGCCTGCGGGCAGGAATTCCACATCGAGCAATCCATCCTCCCACCCCCCTTTGCCACGCTATAATCCTGTGTGTGACTCAAATAGTCATCCGAATACACCCATAGTTGAGTATGAGCTACCTTTCGCGTAGGTTTGCGCAATTCACATCGAAACAACGCGATATGAAGCGAACTAACTCAACTTAACCGTCATGGACTCCAAATACGAATATAACGAACAGCAACAGATGTACACGTCGAGTTTTATCCGCAACTCCAAGGCCATCGCGGTGTTATGGGGCATCTTCACCATTTGCTTCGCCATAATCGACATTGTCGTGTTCATTCAGCCCCAATGGCTCGGTGACACGAGCGACAGTAAGGGCAGTGGTTACTTCGGCTTGTGGAAATACTGTCGCCTTCTTCAGGACGGACAAGATTTATTATGCGACGGGAGACTCGATGATTTTCACACGATTTTAACCCCGGCCTTCAGAGCGGCTACCGTCTTCGTCGGTTTATCTGTTATTTTTGTGCTCCTGTGCATCTGTTTCTTCCTTTTGTTTTTCTTCTTTCAATCGTCGACCGTTTTTCACGTTTGTGGATGGATGCAAATTTTTGCTGGCAAGTTTTCATTTTATTTTCTCATTTTTAGATTAAAATTTCACGGTTTATTCGATATCATTGGCCTTTCGGTCGACGTGGGTGGAGAATATCCTAAAGTGAGAAAAAAACACGATCGAGTTAACCTAAATTTTTAAAGAAAAAATTTTACAGTCAAGAGAGACGCTCGGTACCGTGTAAACACCGCTCGCATTATCATGTCATATATTCCGCGCACTAATTCACATTAGAAAAGTTTCTTATTTTCAATTGTTTTGCTCGAAAAATCAAATGGAAATAAAAATTCTAGTGCACAGCGAGCCGAGTTTATGTTTAAACGCCTTAATAAAAAAAGTATTAAAAACAAAAAAATATGGCCCATGTGCGAATATTATTTAAAAAGTAGTTCGAGGGAGTAACGACCTTTCAACGCACGTTTAATTTATCCGGGAAATGATAAACAAAACGACCCAACAGTCATTTTCCCCGGTACCTAATAGTTTTTAGAAAATTATAAATAATGTCAAGTTTAGAGACTCTTTTTAGAAGTCATTATTATGCCGAATGTATTCGTAACATCGAAAAAATGCACTTAATTAATATTTATGCATATCAAACAATACTTAAAAACGTTTCCTTGGACTCGTTAGAAAGGTGTTAAAGTGTCAAGGAATACAACTGCGTATTCGTACGAGGAAAATGTTTCTGTTTTTGAAGCCCATCAATTTTCTATTTCCATAATTGCTGGGAGTATAAGGTTAGACTAGGTCAGGGATTCGTTTTTCTGAAAGTAAAAATATGCTGCATGAATATAAATATTTTTTTGAAAGTTAATTTAAGTTGATAATAACTGACTGACTAATCTTTTAATCTCGCGGAAGCGAATCAATCGGTGTGAAAATAAAAGCTCTTACTAAAACTTCCGCTTGCGTTACTGATTCACACACAACTTCCTTTTTTACCCTAAAGAATCAGCATAAAAAAATGCTCCAATTAATTCATGGAAGAATGGTCACAGAAAGAGTTTGATGCGTGGGATGAATGGGATTACAGTTGCTTTCTTCTTTTTTTGTTGGACTATTTTTTTATGCGCATGCGGAATCGATGGAATAAACAAAAAATAGTTAAAAAAAAGATTTTTATTCAGTTTTTTAAAAGTATGTAGTGATAATGGTAGTTATATTCCCTCCTGATAATAGGTCATATTACTCCATAAGTCACCTGCTCTAATAAATAATTCAGATCAGATGTAAAAATTCGTCTTCTTTGCACCTGCGCCGCTATTTTCACGACATGCTTTTTTATGTGTACAGGAAGTTCACGTGACTAAGTCGCTTCGTGTGCCGCTCCGGATCTTTTGTGTGACGTTCATGAGATCATTTAGCATAATTTTCCACATTTGATTAATGTTGTTTTTTTTCTTAGATCAAACAAAAGTGTTTTTTTTTTTTTGTTTTTTTTTCTAACTTTTTTTTTTTATATTACAAATGGGTCAAGGAATTTTCAGTCATAAACTTTGGTCCAATAATTTTCAAAAATATTATAAGCAATAAAATTTTTTTAGAAGTAAATAAAATCCTTGACTGAGTAATTAGAGCGTGCATAAACCATAAAAGTACTTGATTTTAGGAAAATAGTTGAAATAACAAAAAATTTTTATTTTTTCAGCCGCATCCATGTTAATAGGCATTTTGAGTTTCCCCGCTGGTTGGGAAGCTCCCGAAGTGAAAGAAGTTTGCGGTTCTAACGTAGGGGCATTTTCGTCCGGCGGATGCGCCATCCGTTGGTCTTTTATTTTGGCTATAATTGGATGTTTCGATATTGTCGTATTGGCAATACTCGCGTTTGTATTGGGAACTAGATATATCGCTCTTTCGTCGGAGCCTTCTTATCCCTCTACAGTTTATAAGGGTAACTATAAAAAAAAAATCTTCTCAACTATTTATTTTTTATTTATTATCGTAATTTATTTTAGGCGAATTAAATCAAACATACGTAGGAGATGGTCACTCTACAACCTCGCACAAGTCCCTCAACTTGCAACCTGTAATGTTAATGCCACCTGGCGGAGAACCCGATCATTACTCCGATTACTCGCATAGAACTGGCCGGTCACGTTCCAGTCAGGCATATCGACCTCCATACACCACCACGCGACAAAATTTTCAACTATAGCCTATAGCTTGTTTGTAAAAATAAATCGAGTCGAATAAATAAATAATAATTGTTTTCCCAGTGATTATTTAATGTTAAACAAGATCGATATAAAAATCAAAATTAACCGTAAAACAAAGCGAGCAGTTAATATTTAATTATTAATTTAACTCCTCCCAGCCCCTCGCACCCATCAATTTGATTTAAAATGACAACTATTGATTTAGATTAAAGATTTAGGTTAACGAGCAACAGGTTCTTCGGGTACATATACATTCTAATTTGTCTAATCTTAAGAAAATGAATTTGTTGGCCTATAATTTCTAGTATTTTTATAAACAGAAGTAAATAAATACTCACTTACGGTCTGTAAACAATAAAAATATAGCAAGAAATGTAGAAAGGAAATATCCCACTTAGGGGATGATGTTGATGCGTTTTTCTGTAGGGGTATAATTTTTTTCGACTGTAAGCGGAGGGTCAATTAAATGAGCCTGTGGTTATTTAATAACAGGGCTAATGTAGAAGAACAATGTTTGCTTTTATAAAGGCTTTCACCTGACTTTGACGATTAAATTACACCCCACATAGAGATAATAAGCCCAGTTGGTGAAACTGTAAACTAACATTACATTTAGAGGAAAAGTGAAAAAGTATATCTCGTTAAAAAATGTGATAAGTTATATTTAACACCGGCAGATGTTCTTTTAAATAACAATAATGCAATTGACATTTTAATGACTAGAATTACATGGAAAAAGTGAGTCGCCATGAAACAATAAATACAATCATTTGTTATATACAAAAAAAAATATTAATTTAAAATATCGATTATGACTAGCAGTTTAAAGAACATAATAGTTTTACAGCTTCTATAAGTATGCATTAAGGTATACACGGTATTAGTGGCTTAATGTGGCATTTTGTAATCAGAACCCCAAAAAATTACATTAAAATCACATTAGATATTTTATAACTTCTTTTTTTTTGTATTTAAACTGTATAACATCTTACGTTCTTACGTGCAGTATATGACTAGAAGGGTATTATTCGATCGACGTAATGATTGACAAGATGAACACTTATTTAGATGTGGATTGAACTCTGTCGTTATCGTAGAGCACCGGATGAGGAAAATATAGAGCTTGAGGAGGCGCTACCGACAAAGGAAATGGACAAATTCGTGGCAAAAGGAATGGAGATGAAGTCAATTGCCACGGATACAGCTGATTGCCAATCGGAGTCGTGAAAATCTGTGGTTTACTTTCGCTCGAAGGATAGGTCGAGTATCTTTTGCCATCTGTAAATTTTAAACGAAGGAAAAATCAATTTTAAGGAAAATCCACAATTTCCAAGCACAAATAATTGAAAATGTAAACACTCGGGCGAACATTTCGTTTCAAAAAACCCTCTTGTCACAAGTCCCCAAAAAAAAAAAATTAGTGCCCCAGGTGAGGATCGAACTCACGACCTTGAGATTATGAGACTCACGCTCTACCTACTGAGCCACCGAGGCCGACGTTAAGATAAACATTTATGCAGTTTTGTATGCATTTGCAGATATTGTAACATGTGATTTGGTAATGGTTTAAACCCTGCCTTCTTCAGTATACAGAACCAATTTTCTATAGACAAGTGAAAAAATGCTTTTTTGACAACGTATTTCAACACAGATCAATTGGTTTGCTTTTGCTTTTTGTTGTAGAATAGTATGTCATAATCTTTTTTTGTAACTTAAATTTGTAATTTATGAATTATACAAAAAATACGGTAAACAAGTTTTTCTTTTACTTCGCTTCTAGAACTGCATTTCAATCAGTTTTATTTATCACGCGTAATTACGAAACCGAGATTGTGGTAACTCCGCCCAACGTGTGTCATCAAAGCGGTAAACAAGCTCGTCCCCCGACACTCGTTCAAGGTCTCGTACTGTATTTATAAAATTACAAAATTCAGCTATTTTAATATTAACTAACTATCAGAAAAAAAAATTTTAAAAAAAATTTGCCCCAGGTGAGGATCGAACTCACGACCTTGAGATTATGAGACTCACGCTCTACCTACTGAGCCACCGAGGCCCACAATAAAGCAAGTAACTGGTGCACATTCGAATATATGATGTATATTTGCTAATGTAAATAGCTTTATTAATAAAATAAAACATTTCTTTTCCTGCAAGCTGCTCGAAAGTTAAAACCGCATCATCTCAATTATAGCGCCTCGCGCCTGGCCGCTTTTATTCAACAATACTCGATCTAGGACGATGCCCTCCTCTTTTTATAAGAGTTAGCATTATCGCACTTTTAAATATTAGTTTCGCTATACTTCGTACATAACTCTATAATCATCTCTATCCGACATATGCTAATAAATACCCTCTGTATGTATATACAAGATGTTATTAATTTGAATACGACGCCCAACTGCAGGAAGTACCAAATTAACACTAATTTCTTTCCAGTTAAGTAAGCTTATGAATAAATAGATTTAATGAACTGCAGAAATAATAAAAATATTTTTTTATAAAAGCTCGTTCGAGCCAAAACATTATTACACGTGAATATGTATAATATACTTATAAGTTTATTCGTGTTTAGTCATTAGAATTGGTGAGTTCAAACACTCGATAACTCTAAAATTGCTTATTCTGAAATCGCGAAAAGATTCGCAGTTGATGGACACGTGAGGAGGAGTCGATTGACATCCAGTATACGCCCATTAACAGCTGGTGGCCCAAGGAAGACCCCCAGGAAGACGATCTATTCTATCGAATAAGTAATACGCAATGAGATAGGCGGCAGTGGCGTCTAGTAGCATTTTTTTGCAAACCTTATTCAGCATTTGAAAAAGTAATTATTGTAATTCACAATATGTAACTCGGGTGCTTCTGCTTTTTTGCTTCCGTTCAGATGTGCTAAAGTTCTTAGTAATACCGCGTTCTACAAAGTTGTAATTATGAAATTATGAGCAAAAGGGCGGGACGAGCTCGCGGTCTATAATCAGAGTTAAGTTTTAACCCTTTGATCACGATGATTAACGCACCTGGTTCGGTTTTGAACAATACAATAATAAACAGATGGGAAGTTGAAGTCGCACTCGCGAAACTGCAATTTTTCCATCGTTTTTTAATTTTAGTTTTTTCAATTACTTAAAGAATCGATTTTTCTTTTTTTTTTTTTTTTTTTTTAAATGCAGAAAAGTGACAAAGAATTTTCTTTTTTTCTTTTCTTTCTTCTTATCAAAAAAGTCTCACTATAATAAGAATTCAAATTGAACTTGTCGCTCGCCTGTCAATCACTCGTTAATCTGCGCAGAACCACGCGCATCGTAGGCGTGGCAGTCTTATGGCTGGCGTGTGGGGGCGTTCTTCTTGGTTATCTCACCCACCCACACCTAAATTCGCTCGCTGTTCCGTGACGACGTTGCTATCGTTTGTCACATTGCAAAACACCTGCCCACTCTATAACCAATTCTTCAAAAAAACTAATACCAAATGGTAAAAAAATATTAAATAAAACTCATTTTATATGGATATTTAATTTAGAATAATTTTTCTATAAAAAAAAAAAAAAAAAAATAAAAA
>JH430315.1:61511-72649 GCA_000239455.1 Strigamia maritima
TTTTTTACATTTCCCATCCCTTCGTCTTCGACTGTTTTTATACTTTCGAGTTTCGAATAAGAATAAAGCTTAATAATAAAAAAATGTAATGATTATAGTTATTTTCCTACCTCCATCTTGATAAAAATAATTGATCGATTTCATCTTTCTTTTCGGTTTTTCCGTGTCCCTTTTTAAGATTTCTTCAATGGTATAGGAATTTTTTCGTTTGCTTTTTATCTGTTTCTTCTCTTCGCTTTCATCATCATCATCAGTTTCATTTACGTTTTCTTCCGACTCGTCTTCCGATGTTTTTGCGGGCTGAAATGGAATCGACGCGACTGTTTCCGCGGCCACACTGGACGTAACTTGAAAACCGGAAGTGCTCGCCACTGTTACTGTCGAAGAAGAACGTAAAAGTGCATTGTATAATTGCGCTCCTGAAGCAAGATCGGACATTTTCGGTATAAATTCGGATGATCCATTTAAAAATGACGCCGCAGCTAGAGAACCAGTCGCAGCATCTGCGAAACAAATAAGAAATAAAATAACTCATAAGTATATATATATATATATATATAAATTAATTTACCCGTTCTGTTATTGGATGCTGAATCTGGATTAATCTCTGCGTTCGGAATTGCATTTCCTCTTAATATCCTGTTTATAGAGCTGACGCTGGGGACACCACTCACATGACGATGATGCAAAAGTTGGTCTCGAATTTCCCAGGCGAACATTGATGGGTTATCATTTTTGTACCGCAGTATTTTTCGTACTACTGCGGGCGTTGCTACCTGCTAATGAAACGAAGCGAAACAAAAAACGATCATTATAGAAAAAGAACTCGAATTTAATTTTTTTTTTTTTTTTTTTACTTTTGGTTTGCTCCCTCCAATTGCGCCTGGTTTTATAGAGCCGGTTTCGTAAAATCGAGTTAAAATTTTAGATACACAGCCATGTGATACTAGTAATTGACGCGAAATATCGCACGGGCGGACTCCCATCAGCGCCAATTCGACAATACGTCGACGGATGAAGTCCGGAAGAGGGCGACCATTGACAAAAACTCCTCCTAATTGATTAATCCCTGCTTGTCCTTATTAATTAAAAAAATAAATAAATTAGCCAAATTGTGAATCGCTTCACGTACGAAATAATAAATCGTAATTCGACGTACCCGTATGCGGCATTCCGAGTATTTTGTCAATGGCTTTCAGTTTAAATTCCTGTCAAAAATAATCAGAATGGCAATGCAACAGAAATTCAACCAAAAATAATTAATCAATTTTGTACAGTTTAATTTACAATTAAATATTTTCTTAAAAATGAAAATTCTAATTAACTGAAGTAATACAGTGAAGCCTACCTGCACTTTTCTCGGGATCAGATTTCGCTTTTCACTTTGAAACGCGACACCGCAACACAAATAAAGTCTCACACTCACTTCAAGTGCTACTCAATAAAAAAATGCCCCGCCCTCTTCACGGTTTCTCCAATAGCATGCCTCGCCTATGTAGCAACCCCACCTTTCTAAGCGTGACGTACACCAATCCGAAGTGATGCAACTATGCACGCGTCGCAACCGCCTGTCTCAAATGGCGACCAAGGCGATTTTCAAAAACAATCACTTCCAATGAATTTTTTATGAAGTTGTATCGGGAAAAAAAGCTGATTTGGAGCCGCCACTGCCGTTTGCACCTGCTCCGACTTCCGGTAGCGCGTTAACGACAGTGCGGACATGAAATTTGCGTGCCAATATTACGGAACACGCTCCATGAATAGGATTTTGCCACCTGCACTGTGCTAAAGTTTATGGTGCAGAGTAAAAAGATCAAATCAGAAATCTGTAATGCTTTACGACTGTAACCCTTTAATGGAGATAAATCATCCGAAAGCAAATATCACGATTCTTTTTTTAATATTTCAATATTAATACACTTCTTAAAGATCGTGAAAAAAAGGATTAGGTCGCTTCTTCGTGCGATGGTCGATTATTTGTTCGCACGTTTCGTAATGAAAAGTTGGCTATCTCGAAAAGCTGTCATTCGGTTCAAGTTGAAAGGGCATATAGGGAGAATTAGGGTAGTTGGCGGGGTGGTTCGGGCGATGACAGCCCCCCTCCAGCACACACCGGTCACGGATCACGTGTGACGAGGGGGAGAAAGAGAAGAGCAGTGGTTCGGAAGTAAAAACACTGAAAATAAAGCAAACAGCCGCCTTTGAAATATGAATATCAACCATGGGTGAGGAAAAATAGAATTTATTAGACACAACGTGTTGAACTCGGAAAATTTAAATTGGAAAATATGAAAATTCTGCTTGCGCTATGTAGTTTCTTCACTATTAGTGGTTTGAGGTTAAACATTTATATACAGTTGCTGACATCAAGGAAGGAGGAAAACAACGAGCCGCATCCCATGAACAACCCAATGTTGAATTAACATTTTTGAACGTCGATCAAATGTTTGAATGTTGGTGGTTCATAGACAACATTTGTTAGATGTGAAATCAACGTTCTGAAAAAGCAATCAAACAGTTGAATCCGTTATTGGTATGCAACATCAATATCATCAATATCATCGATATCAACATCTAATGCTAAATTAGATGACGGATGATACAACAAATGTTGCATTTATATGTTGTGTTGTATAAATATTGTATAATGCTGAATGTTGAAAAAATGTTGATAAAAAATAACATTATTATATTGAATCAAAATTTCTATCAAGTATCAACATTAAAAAATATTTTCTGAATGTTGTTTAGACATTTTCTTGTTTCATTCACAACAGTTCGCTAATATTATGTGTCTTTGAATGTTGTTAACAGAATAACAGCTTAAAGTACCACTCGAGAACTTTCTTTTCCCTCTCCAATACAGTAGCGGTCAATTGGTTGGCTGTCCGTGTCGGAGTCGTTTCACTCGCTCAATGAGCATATACATACATATCCAAGCACTATATAGGAAAGTGGAGTATACTCTTTCAAATCACCATTAACACGACCACAATGGCTTTTTCTCCCTCGAGAGGGAACTCTATTCCTGTCATGGTTTACAAGATTAAACAAAAGAGCATCAGCCAGTAAACGGATTTCATGAGCCGTAACGTCACGACCACCCGGCGCCGTTTTTACAGGTTGTTGAATTCATTGTATGGCCATCTGTTGTCACACGAATGAATTATCAGAGTCAAATTCACCAAAAACAGAAACAGTCGATTTCAAGAATCTGCATTACCGTACGGTAAATTTTTTTTATTGTTTTAAAAATACCTCCATCTTTAATTAACCAAACAGGAAAAAACAGTGGAAATCGAAAGTATGTGAATCGTCTACATCATTTCTTTCTACACTCATAATTCCCTCGCGATTCGAGAATCAATTTCCTTTTGTAGCCGTCGGCGTTTCGCGCTTCCTTCACCGCCCGCTCACCACAAGAGGTCATGGCTGCACGTAGGGTCGATTGGTTGCAATAACAAAAGACGTTTCGTATTTCCACCTAGTTCTGCTCGGTTCCACGCCACGGACGCTGTTGTGCATTCTGCGCCTGAGTCTGCGTAGATAGACGAAGGGGCGGAGTTGGTTCGTGGATTGAAAGGATACTTTTCATCCAATATTTCGTCAATCGCAATACGACACGAGCTTTAGGATAACTATCTTTTTTCGAAATATAATAATAGAAAAAAAAGAATATCATTTTACTCGATCTTTAATGAAAGTTTATAGATCGACGCAATGTCAATATTGCGAGTTTGCACCTCCTTCTCAATTGCCACGCTCCAAATTAGCACTCACGTGACCTCATTAGCGCGCATTCTGCGCGTAAACAAATCTCGTTACATCTCGCCGACACACTCACTACACCGGCTTGTTTTGTAGCCTCACTATAGTAAATTTAATACTAAGCTAGGATGATTTCGATGTGATGAGCATTATTTTTCCAATAGTGCTGATTTTTACACGATGCACTAACGTGTGAAATAGGATTAAATCAAGACACTTATTCAGTTTACGTATGAAGTATGAAAAGCGAAATTGAAACGTGTTATTACCAATATGTCGAATTTGGTAATTAGCGTTATTGACGGAATTCATCTAATCTTCATCGGGCCAAAATATAAAATAAAATGTGTAGATCAATGTTTAAAGATAACTCGTTAAGAAAAAAAAAGGTAAAAATTAAAGCTCGGCAATATTGTATAATTTGGGTTGGAAAAAAAATTCACCGAAGCAGATTTTATGTGATTGGTGCGACTCGTCATTTCTTTCACATTTCGCAAAAACAACTGAAGGATAAAATAGGAATTTCTCAACGTGAGCTGCCTATTAAAATGAATCCTGGTTACAGCGAATTTGTGTTCTACGGCTTTATTTATCTTCGTGTATTGGTTTTTTTTTTTAGTGAATTAATGGATGATTTAAGCGATGTTTATTTAAACGATTTTGAGTTGGTTTTGTTTTAAGTGGATATTTTTATTTAATGAAAAAAAAAAGAAAAATGTTTTTGTTATAATAAGGTTTCATCCCGCCACCGCGTCAGTGTCGTCCTCTTGGGAGAAGCGAAAGAAACTCAAGCGCTACTCACGTTGCCTAGATGGGAGTTGGTGCTTATTGGTTGATGATACGAGTTCGATACTTAAGCATACAGATCCTGTCTCATCGCGACTCGCTTCCATCCATTAAAAAACGTTGGAAACAACCTAGTAACTCAACCAGCAAGAAGCCATCAATTTATAAAATTTGAAATAATAAAATGAATTAAATCGAAACGAAGAACAAGCGAAACTAGATGTAAAGAAGATTTTTAGGATGAATTTTTGACATATTTTTTGGCAACGCAACACGGTAACTTTATAACTGATTTGATTACGCAATCATTTTGCTGCCAGCGAACCCGTTACGAGGAAAAGCATGACATTTTTTGGCTTACGGCGATAGCAGATGGAGCTTTGTATTTTTTGATGGTTGTTATGGTTTTATGGAGCTGGGCACGTGGGCACGATGCTATTTCAAAAATTTAATAATCAGATAGCATTCCAATAAATTAAAAATCTTTTTGACCTCTATAATTTTTATGTTTTATGTTTTGTTTCCGAAAGTAGAAAAAATAATCTTAATATCTGCGTGCAGATGGCGCAATTGTACGCGGCTAGAATATGTGTGCTAACGTGGAGCAGCATGACTTTTACTAAGATGGAGCTGATCGGAGCAATGAA
Source organism: Strigamia maritima (assembly GCA_000239455.1). Classification (NCBI taxonomy): domain Eukaryota; kingdom Metazoa; phylum Arthropoda; class Chilopoda; order Geophilomorpha; family Linotaeniidae; genus Strigamia; species Strigamia maritima. Next base: position 66,713 of record JH430315.1, read on the forward strand.
TCAGGGATTGGTTCTAATTAATGTCTAATAGTTTTAAATTCCTACAGGAGCGATAATCCGTTAAAAATGACGAATTTTTTTATAAAGTGAGTAGTATTTAAGATTTCTAGCCAATAAAAACTCAAAATTCTCACTTATTAGAATTAAATAAAAACAGCAAAATTTTTTTTTTTTAAATTTAATTTTAATAACTACAAATATACTTAAATTATGATGATTCGAAAATAAAAAGAATTTTTAAATCCGCTTAAGCAGTAGGATACTTTTCAGTAGGATACTAAAATTGGCTTTCATCTTCGAATGACAAATTTGAAAACAATAAATTTATTGATGTATACAGTGTATATAGCATTGCCGGATGATTTGCTTTTGTCTTTGACAAAAGTTTTCTCGTTCTAAAACATTTCAAACACACGGAGAAGTCATAATTTTAATGACGTCGTGCGTATAGTTTGGGTACCACTTTAGACGGCTTTAGATAAAAGTGCACTAAAAACAGTGTGACAGCCAGACATACAGACGTAGACGGTAATTATTTTATTTGGTAGCTTAAAGTTAAAGTGTTTACAACATCACATTTTTTTATTGGCTCGTTAAATCAAGCATCATTTATAAGTCTTCAGAGATTTTTTGAAAAATATTTTCGAGTTAAAACCCAATGTTGACGACAATCTGAAAAAGTGAGAGATAAAAGCGAGACCAAATCGAGAATTTGCGCGATTGTTACCAGTTGTGACGAAAACCCTATGTATTTAACATGGAGAATACCAACTGTGAGGTCAGAAACAGCTACCTGATAGCAGCTGTCAACAATGTCCCTCAACAAGCTCAAATAAGCTGTTCGGGATACAAAGTTTTCAGAACACCTTTAAAAAAATTATAAAAAATAAATGAAAATCATTTAGACCATTTTAAGGAATGGCAAAAATTATTAAGCCATAAAAGATCTGATGTCGTAAACTTTTTAAGTGGCAATGAAGAGAGTAATAAAATCTTGAAACCATGAAATAGTTTGCATCAATTACTGTCTCTTTTCTGCATTTTAAAAGTTTTTGTATTCACCAAATTGCTCTGATTCCCGTAATGAACAGCGATGTACATATTTTAAGTCCATATATTTTTTATATGAAAATTACAAATAAATTATTATATTTTAATTTTATGAAACACATACTGGAGGAAACAAAAATATAACTAAATATTTACACTTTAACTAAATATTATACATTTTGACCAAGGGACAATAAAAAAATTGCATACACGCAATAATTTCATGGACCATTCGTGTTCTCATCAACATAATTTAAATTACGAGGAAAAAGTAGAATTTGAATAGCAACTGATTTCCTTCTTATGCCATTCGATTTGGTATAAATCAGAAGTTGAAACAATGAAAAACTTACAGATTATTGTTTTCTAAGAAAGCAGTAAAATCCAGTCAAATCCAGTTAGTCATAAGCCAATGACCAAGTGTGACGCAAAAGATGCATCTGGTTTCTCCCTCAGTATTTAGGTGATAAGAAGAAGTTCGTGTATATAACATTTTTTTCTCGTTTTTTAAAATTAAAGAATTATTGCATATTTTTTCAAGTGACCCGAGCTTAGTGAGCTAATTTATCCCATTTGCAAGAAAGGACATAACTTACAATTGCAACAGTTCTAACTGGTTTCTACTTCGCAACATAAAAATTTTAAAAGATAGAAAAAGAAGAGAAGGAAAAAGAAGATATAAACTTTTAACCCACTGATGTGAAAATCAATGTTTGGAAATCTGTTTGGAAATGTACTAATGTCGAAATAAACCGTCGAGGAAAGTTGATTTCAACATTTTGTACAGTTTTGTCTTAAAAGTTAGTTTTCAAATTATTTCTTAATTTTATTTCAATGGGAAATAATTGAGCAAATTTTAGTAATAAATTACCAAGATGTGCCTATTTTTTTTGGCGGTGAAGTCATGTATGAAAATTTATTTTAAAAAAAAAACTAGATACGTGAATTGCATTAGACAAAATATTCTTTAAAATTTATAGATATGAATAGAATGTTTTGCGTAATTGTAAATGGACCAAATAAATGAACAATATTAGGCAAAAAAAAAAAATCTTTCCAATATGAAGTCAAGGCCGATCAATTAGTACGTAGGAAGGATTTTCCTAACTCGATGCATTTAGTAAATTTTATATTAGGTTGTACTTATTTTTTTTATTGGTCGGTATAATTTTCATTTTATTTCCGGCTAAAAACTGGTTGCAACTTGAGTTTTTGGCATTGGTGGTATTAAACTGTTCACTAGAAAATGCTGTTTAAGGCCTTTTTTTACGGAGGTAAAATAATAATAATATAGTTGAAGTTTTTTTGTTTTTTTGCTCGAAAAATAAACACCGTGACTAATTGCAATGGACTATACATATTCCCGGTAAGGTTTTTAAAAAATATATTAAAAACCACAAAAAAATCCGTTATTGGTTTTTTTATATTGATTCGCTTCCCCCCCCCCCTTTTTCTATCTCACTACGTTATTTAAGTTTGACATATTTTCATATAATTTCATATTCAATTCCTGTGAGAGTTTTTTTTGTCGTAGAACTTGGTTTCTTATATATGAGATTTATTTGTAACAATATATTTCGAGATTATTGATAAAAATCGATTTTTCTAAACAAGCATATACAAATTACCCGCCATTTTATTCAAAAAATGAATTGCAGCAAAGCTCTAAGAGCAAAAGATAAACAAACATTCAAATTACCAGACATATTTGCATTTTGTATTTGTATTTTCTACTCAATTATTAACAGTCATGATCCTAAAGAGAGATGCTTGTCTGGAGTCATGTCCTAGAGGTCCTGCAAAGAGCTTTATTGAATTATTCGGACCAATCTTACCTTTGCACCGAAAACTGGAAAAACCAAAACATTCTGAAACTAGTTTCAGATTTTTTGACGTGTTTTCAAAAGATAAAAATATATTTCTTTTTTGTTTTTGAATAATGTCACGGTAAATTTTGTTCAATGAGTTATAATTCCTTAATTTAAATATAATTACTTTATAGTTATACAATTATTAAAAAGTTGTCCAATTTCCCGCTTTATTCTTGGAAATTCTGTGTTTTGAAAACCCGAATTCAGCAAAAAGGGCTACGAATTCTTGCCCTCGGGTGTACCTAAATAGTTGGCTCAGCGCAGAAAAATTTTGACATCAGACCATATTTTTTATATTCATATACAGATCCTAATTAACGCCAATTACGTCAGCAACAAGTTTCCATCCCAGTTTTAAAAAAAGAAGAAAAATCTCGAGAAAAAGTGATATACCGTATATTTATTCAAATAAAAAATTGAAGACGATAGATGGGTTTAACGATAAAACAAATCAAAAAACTAGTTGAAATAAAGTGTCCTGTTACGTACAACAATAACAAAAAATAACAAAAAATATCCTTGACTTTAAACGTTATTTTTTCGACTTGTGGTAAAATTGTTGTTTTTTTTGCGATTAAAAAAAAAACAAAAAAAAAACTTAAACTGACTAAAAACTGAAATAAAAATTACATCATTTTACACATTACCGACAGACTCGAACCTTGAAATTATTTTAACTTTGGGTCATTACACGTTTGACAAATTTACCAAAAAATTCATTCCGACTTTTTATATTTTTCAATTTTTATCGAGCTCTTCGCGATCATGCCACTGATAATTTCGTATTAATGCTCTCGTTCTTTCTGTGATGTAATAACTAGTTGCTGGTATTACAAATTGTTGTTCTTGCAACTTTATTACTACAGTTTATTATAGTTTATTATAGTTTATTATTAATAATTTCGTGTTGCCAAGGATGAGTAAAAAGCGTGGCATAACTTTTACGATTGTAAAACACTGAGTAAAATTACATAGTAAGTATCCCGCGAAAATTTCAATATTTGCAAAGAATAAATTAGCGTGTAAGTGTCGTTGATTTTAAAAATGAATGCTATAAGACCTTTTAATTTTTTCTTAAAGTCGTGTAAACGCAAGTCTTTATAAAATATTATTTATGTAAGTATCTGGTAAACTCGATTTTGCACCTCACTACACACAGGCGCTATAAAACTTTAAAATCAAAAATATTTTAAAAACAAATAAAGCTCCTACATACACGACCGAGTCCTAAACACGTTTCGAATCACGTGATCGAGTCTTACGGGATTGGTTACAAAAGGATTTATATTGAAAAGATTTAACAAAAATCTATTAAAGTTGGTTGAGCTGTCAGTCGACTCAGTATTGCTTCGGTGAAAAGTCGAGTGCGACATTTTCCGTCGTGCATTCAACAGAAGTTCGCTTTATTCGTAAGGTAAAAAAAAAAAGTTTGAGAAAGTATTAAGATAAATTTATTGCTTACCGGTAATATATATATATTTTTTTAAAACTATTCTTAATTTAAATTCACAGATTTAAAAATGGATTCGAAAACTAAAAATTCATCACCATTAGATATCAGTGTGCAACGCTTGGCTTTAACTCAGGATGACTTAAATGAAAATTTCGCTTATCAGAGGCGCATACCGAAAGGTAAGTACTAGTAGTACGAGGATTTACGCGCTTTACAGCTTAATCTTAAAAATTAAAATCCACGTTAAGACTCGAGAGACTCGAGCCTAAGTTACCTGTAGTTACGTTACGTGACCCCATTAAAACTTTTATGGCAATCTTAATCTCCAAGTGATAATGACCGAATTTGATTTTCTAAAAAATCACTTATTCTGCATTCAAAAATAAAAATAGACAACACGACATCGGATGTTATTTTTATTACAATGTATAATATCCTAATAGTAACTTAATCACATCAACGTCTTCGGTCTTTAGGTCGTTTCCTGGTAATCCGATTTTAACCGGTTAAGGTCAAACCCGATGAAATTATGACGAAAACTTAAATTTTACATTTAAAAAATGTAAGTTAAGGCCAAATAGCGTACGAATGTAAAATTTCACACTTCAATAAAGAAACACTTAACACGCAATCGACAAATATCTTTACAATTTTGTTTCAATCTTCATATAAAATGTCTAATTTTGTTATTTTTTTCCTTTTATTTATTACTTTACTGTAGGATGCTTCCACGCCACGCAAAAAATCTTAAAAAAGGAGTTTTCGCGAGAACGTTTGAAGCGGGGATTAAAAGCACGGTTTCCGGTCATCGAGTGCGTACGCAACTACAGTAAAAATTACATAATTGGCGATTCAGTAGCGGGGATCACAGTGGGCATAATGCAAATTCCTCTTGGTGAATTTCGTTTTTTTAACGTAAATAAGTCCGTAAAGTTCCTGACTATACACTGCCTAAAATTATTTTTTCAGGCATGGCCTACGCTATTCTGGGTTCGTGTCCCGCAATAACGGGGCTGTATTCATCGTTTTTTCCCGTCCTCATTTACTTCTTCTTCGGAACTTCCCGACACATTTCTCAAGGTAAACACAATTTATTAGTGAACCGTACAATTTAACACAATCATGATCGTGATTTACCAATTTGCAATTCAAATTTATTTTGAATACACTAGGAACTTTCGCCATAGCTTCGTTGATGATCAGCAAACCCGTAGACAGATTGTCGACCCCGGATGAAATTATTCACAGATCACTCAATGCGACGATCAATGCATCGAACACAATGATTAATTCTTTGCATCCAGATGTCGCTATGTACTCGAATATACAAGTCGCAACTGCAGTTTGTTTACTGGCGGGTGTTATGCAGGTAAGCTTATACCTTTAAAAAAAATCTTTTTTGGTATAAGCTTTTTTTTTTGCAGTTTATTTTAGGCGTTTTAAGAGTTGGAGCATTAAGCATGTACCTCTCCGACACGCTAATTAGCGGTTTCACAACCGGAGCAGCCGTTTTAGTATTCACGAGTCAATTCAACGCCTTTTTGGAATAAAAGTGCCCAAATT
>JH430315.1:72669-106423 GCA_000239455.1 Strigamia maritima
TTTTTTTTTTTTTTAGATTTACGAGTATATTTTTAGCTGGATTACACACGCAAACTTAGCTACAATGATAATCGGAGCAATATCGGTCGTAGTTCTAGCATTTACTAGCGAAGTCATTAATCCGAGAGCAATGTCGAAGATAAAAGTCCCAGTTCCGATCGAATTATTGGCGGTAAATTTAAAATTTCAATTTCGAACGCTACATAGGAATTACGTACCTAAACAAAATAAAATTTCTATAGGTGATCGTTGGCACGGGAGTCTCTTACGCAATGTCTTTTAATGAAAATTATGGAGTGATAATTGTTGGAAACATTCCAGGAGGGTATTTAACTTACTTAATCTTTCGTAAGTTAATAAGTTTCATAATAATATTATTTTATAGATTGCCTCCTCCGCAAGTACCACCTATAAAGAGTTTATTTAGTGAAATCTTCGTAGATTCATTCATCATAGCAGTCGTGACGTACGTCATTTCATTTTCTTTGGCTCGTTTATTCGCCAAGAAACATAATTACGATATCAATGCGAATCAAGTAATAAATAAAAACAATAAAAAAAATATAAAAAACCATAAAGTATCGCATTTAAAAATGTCAACTCGATCTAGGAATTCATGGCTATGGGAATTGCCAACGTTTCATCATCATTTTTCAGTTGTTTTCCTATGTGTGTCGCACTATCTCGTTCTATGGTCGCGGATAGCGTCGGTGGAAAAACTCAAGTAAATACACAATAATTAAATAAAAATCAAATTTATCTCTTAATTTTTCTTTACAGGTCACTGGTTTACTGTCGTGCATCGTAGTTTTAATCGTTCTCGTCGCCATCGCTCCTCTATTTCAATGTCTTCCGCAGGTTAGTGCAAAGGAATTTTGAATTTTAAGTTTTTACACTAATTACGCGACATCTATTAGTGCGTTTTGGCAGCAATTATCGTAGTCGGCATTCGTCGTATGTTTTTACAATTTCGAGATTTTATTCACGCGTGGAAAATATCTAAGTTAGAAGCGGTGAGTAGAGATAACTTACTTTTAACGTTTTACCATTATTACCGTTTTTCCAGGCTACTTGGATGATTACATTTCTATCGGTTTGTTTCGTAGCTATTGACATCGGTTTGGGCATCGGAGTCATATTTTCTCTTTTCACCATCGTTATGCGATCCCAATTGTAACTTTTACAGTAAACTCCTAAAAAGACATACCCATTAATTATTTACAACGACGATTTAATTTTATAGACCTTACGTCACAACTCTCGGATACGTCAACGATACAGAATTCTATTTGGATACCAAAAAATACAATGCCGTAAGTTATACCAACGCTCGCTCTATCCTTGTAAATATCGCACCTTTAGGTATTTAACATCGTTTTATTTTCAGGCGGTAGAAAAGAAACACATTAAAGTGATTCATTACGGCGGCCCGATTTTATTCGCGAACGCAAAATCATTCCGTAAAACTATATATCGAGTTTCCGAAGTCAATCCGATACTCGTCGCTAAAAAAATGGAGAAATTAAATAAAAAACAAGATTTTAAATCGCGGGTAAACAGAAAAAACTAAAAACCTTCAATTAATATTAAATTTACTTTTGTTTTTATTTCAGTCGCAAAAAACTGTTGTTATCGACATGTCGGACACTAAAGTCATTTTAGACAGCGAAGGCAATCCAATTTTTATGCACGGTGAAACAAATCCAGCTTTCGAAAACGACACCGGTGTTTCTCAAACTCGAAACAATATCGACCGAATGAACCAAAAGAACCTAAGCTCGTCGGAACTCCTCAAAACGGGCGACCAGGAGCCGGACGACCGAGAAGATACGCCTTTCGATCACGTAATAACCGCGATGAAGAGAGGTATCGTCGCGATTATCATCGATGGATCTCCCATTAGTTGCGTCGACTACGCCGGTGTCGGAGCCATTTCTCAGGTTTCTCGTATAAAAAAAACAACTGAAATTTGTACCGTTAATTAGAATTTTCGTTAATTTAGGTTATCGAAGAATACGAAAAAGTTGGAATTTCTGTTTACTTCGCTGATTTACCAAGTAAGGACCTCAATTCTTCTCGGATCTCGACTTATAATAAAGCGTCGTTATTTCAGGCGGTGTTTTAGAAATGCTCGATTCGTGCGATTTTCGCTCGCGCATTCGAAATCAAGTAATTTATCCAACGATTCAAGACGCGGTTCTTCACGTCGAGAAAAAAGAAACTAAAACTGTAAATATTTCAAAAGTTATTTTTATAAATAATTCACTAATTCGGTTTTTGTTTTTACAGGAAAATCCAATTTCATTCAATTCATCGACAAAGTTATAAACGCGTCGACTTTTAAAAAATCATAAATTCGCACATCATTTAATCTCGACGATTAAAATATTAATTTGTACAGTCAATTTTAAGAAAATATGTACATAAAATATAGATTAAGAATTATTAACATAAAACCTCGTACTTATTTTCGATTTTTAATCAACATAACAGTCATGAAAAATCGACAAACATAATGAATTTGCATTCCATCGCAAACTTTCGACATAAAATGTCCACTAACATAAGTAAATCCAAACTTTTTCAGTTGGGAATCCAATATTTTAAAAAATACAAAACCGCAAAAACAAAACACACCTTTGCATAATTCCATAGACGTACCACGCGTACCGATTTTATAGTTCAAAGTGACGATAAGTACCATTATTATCAAAACATGAATACCTAAAGCCACTTCGAACCCTCGAGCGTAAATTAGAGACAACAAATAACTAAATAGAGATAAAATCTCCAACTTCTTTACGAACGAGTAACTACAATCGAATCGCGTATGCAAACACCAGCTTATAGCCCACATAAAAAACGGTAACGTGCACCATTGATCCAAAACAGCCAAGTTATGAGTTTGGAATAAAATTCTAAACAACTGAACAGGAGCGTAAGCGATGGACATCCACGACATTATTCGAAAAAATCGAAATTGATCGAGATTGATTATATTTTTCCGATGACACCGTGAGGAGACGGAAATCCAATATAAACCAATCAGCACGTAAACGACGTTAATAGACGCATTCAGAGGCATGTAGGGTGCAGAAAAGGGATAAGAGATTGTGGGTTCCGCATAATGCCTAAAACCGACTTCTGTTTTAACTCGATCGAAAATATTCGTCGCAAAAATTGAAAAACACATAACCGCGAGTGGGTAACACACAAAAAAAATATCTTCGATATAAAACGCAGAAGTTAAATAACGAAGTGAAAACTTTGCAATCATCTTTCAGTGGTTGAAGTTTCCCAGACACAGAAATATAAATGAGTCTCACGAGATGTCGCGTACTACAATATAAATAATAATCACATAAATAATAATTTCACCGTAGTTAACTCACTTTTAAACCAGCGGCGTTGAAAAATCGCTCGTTATAATTTAGCATCCAAACACGAACGAAAACGTTATCGGATCCTAAGGTGGGCGGCGTATCGATTATTACCATAACACCTGGTGCACGGCGGCCTCAGCGGCGGCGGAGAAGAAAATATTTTAACATCCGGGGTATTCGGCGCGCGAGACTACGGTTATTTTATTATTTTTTAAAGTAAAGATTGTAATCGTACAAATCTTACGCGAAAACTATTTAATTTTAAAGTAAGTAAATAATCGATATCGATATTAAAGATTTAATTTCGACATTCATATTTCAATAATAGATCATCCGGGAAATAGCTAGTTCGCTCCAGCATTGTGGGTACAAAACAACATGGCTGCTCCCATACTAAAGTGGAAGCGAGTAACTAACACTACCGGCCCATGTCCCAGGCCTCGCCACGGCCATAGAGCAGTAGCCATCAAAGATCTGATGATAGTTTTTGGCGGTGGCAATGAAGGGATCGTGGACGAATTACACGTTTACAATACTGGTGAGTTTGATCTTCATCATCTCCCATCATGGCGGCCTTTTGTTGTTGTTTCTAGCTAAGATGGCGGGAAAATAGTTAGGGATTTTTAATCGGGCGTAAAACTAGGAAAGAAATAACAACAGAAAAAGTTTTCAAAAAATGTAGTTTTAAAAATAATTCGGTCGCTACAATTTCACTAAACGCCGTAAAATCTTTCCGCCCAAATCGTCCCAAGATGGCGGCGCCCAATGAGATCCGCGGGTGATCATAGCCTACGGAATGGAGATTTTTAGATCGGAAAATAACAAGAAAACGCATTAATGACACCGTGAAAAGTTAATCGAATCGCATTTGCACGCCGATTTTAATGTCGAACGTGAGCTAATGACGGCATAAATCTCGAAGTATAAGATAGACCGAATGTATTAAATCGCGCCCCGGTTCTGAGTACAAAATGGCGGCTCTTTTACTGAAAGGCGCCTTGTTTATTGTTCATCCGGGCACTCGACATCACGGCCATTCGTTTTGGTGAAATGACGCGCGCAACGTCACTAAAACGATAAAAAATCTCAATTCTGTAGCGTCGTTTTCAGCATTCTCCGCTAGTTTGTCGTTTTGAGAGCTCTTTGTTTGGGCGCAAATCTATCTGAAATGTGTATTCAATCCAAAATTCGATCTATTCCAGCTACAAATCAATGGTTCGTGCCTCCCGTGAAAGGCGATATTCCTCCAGGATGCGCCGCTTACGGGTTTATCGTGGACGGCACGCGAATATTAGTTTTCGGCGGAATGGTCGAGTACGGAAAGTATTCAAACGAGCTGTATGAGTTGCAAGCGAGCAGATGGGAATGGAAGCGACTGAAGCCTAAACCTCCGAAGAATGGACCACCGCCTTGTCCGCGCCTCGGTCACAGCTTTACCTTGATCGGTAACAAAGCGTATTTATTCGGAGGGTTGGCAAATGACAGCGAAGATCCCAAGAACAATATTCCGAGGTAATAAAAATTAAATTTTACATTTTATGTAAAAAAAAAAAAAAAAAAAAAAAAAAAATATAATTATTATTTATTTAATTTTTATTTTAGGTATTTGAACGACCTTTACACTTTGGAGTTAAAACTGAATTCTAGCGCCATGAACTGGGACATTCCTACGTTTTATGGACAACCGCCGCCACCGCGCGAATCTCACACCGGGGTTGCTTACCACGACAAAGACGGTCGCAAACCACGGCTCATTATATACGGTGGCATGAGTGGATGCAGATTGGGCGATCTTTGGCAGTTAGATATCGGTAAATTTTATTTATTTAATTTATTTTTTAAAATTTTTTATTCATTATTATTTTTTTTTAAAATTTAATTTAGATTCTCTGACTTGGAATAAACCAATCGTTAATGGGATTCCACCCCTTCCGAGAAGTTTACATTCAGCCACTTTAATCGGGCACAGAATGTTCATATTCGGAGGATGGGTGCCTTTGGTAATGGACGATGTTAAAGTAGCGACACACGAAAAAGAGTGGAAATGTACGAATACATTAGCGTCGTTAAATTTAGGTTTGTCGTCGATTTAATTTAAATTAGTATCGTCGAACTGATTTTTTTAAAAATTATTAATATTAGAAAGCATGACTTGGGAGCCATTGGCGATGGAAGTATTCGAGGACGCTATTCCTAGAGCCCGCGCCGGGCACTGCTCCGTCGCCATAACGACTCGATTATACATTTGGAGCGGGCGCGATGGGTACAGGAAAGCGTGGAATAACCAAGTTTGCTGCAAAGATTTGTGGTTTCTGGAAACCGAGAAGCCCGCTTCGCCAACCAGGGTCCAATTAGTGCGCGCGAGTACAACCACCCTCGAAGTTTGCTGGGGCGCCGTACCCACGGCCGATGCCTACTTGCTACAATTGCAGAAATACGACATGCCACCGGCGACCGCCGTGGCGACTGTACCGGGCATCGCGACACCGGCGAGCGCGGCCGTAACACCAGCTAGCCCGAGCGTCGCGCCGATAACCGCTCCGTCGATTATTTCACCAAAACCCACAATTCCTCAACAGACCATTATTCAAAGACCGACCGGTAAATAAACGACAAAAATTAAAGTAACGATGAATATCGATTTATTTTTTATCGTTTAGTCGCGGCGCACGCTGCTCAAGTCCATCTTCCCACTGTCGCGTCACCGCTTACTGTCGTTTCGCCCAGTCCCGGTACTGTGCGGGGCGGCATCAACGTTATCAGAGCTAAAGGGCCACTCACCATCAATCCGCAACAGATTAAAGTAGTGACATCGGCGACCGCTAGTCCGCAATTAATTAAAGCCGGCATGCCGGGAACCGTAAGAACTAGAAATAATTTTCTCGTTTCGTTTCGCGTTAATTTCTCGTTTTAGGTTTCAGTTTCGACACCCGGTAGTCCGGGCAACATGAGTGGAATTGCCGCGTTGGCTGCCGCGGCGGCCGCCACACAAAAGATCACAACGTCCAGCATCGCGATGCCGACTACGGCCACAACCACAACCGGCGGTATTAAAGTAGTCACACCTACGATCATAACTCCACAAGGCGTCAAAGTCGCTTCCGTAACGGGTATTATTTTTAGTTTTGTATAATCACACGGTTTGTTTAAACGTTGTTTTTATAAATGTTTTAGCTCCGACCACTCAGACCGTGCGCGTTGCGGGTCCCGCGACGACAATTTTAAAATCGGCATCCGGGCTATTGAGTCAAGCGGGGAAACAGATAATAGTGCAGAAAGCGGGAACTAGTGGCACAGCACAACCACAAATCGTGACCCTAGTTAAAACTGCACAAGGAATGACCGTCGCTACCGTAAATTTACTATACCCAGCACGTTTTAAAAATGTTATTTATGTAATTTACCGTTCATAGGTACCGAAAGTTAGTTTGATCCAAGGGAAGGGAGGCGCGGGACAATTGACCACGATGCAAGCGCAACAAATTCAAGTGAGTAACGTTTAAACGACGCACAAACAACTAAGTAATTATCTAAAAAGAATTTACAGGGTAAAACAATTCCGCAAGGCGCCACCATCGTCAAGTTAGTGACGACTCAGACCGGATCCGGAAAACCAACCACGGCCATTATTACAACGCAAGCCGGCGGCACGCAGCCTACTATTCTGGGAATTTCGTCAGTTTCACCTCAGGTTTTGAGCGATTTACGAAGGATACAAGAGGCAAAGGTCGGTATTTTCGTGAATATGTCGTTCTTGTTCGCTAATATTTTTTTCGATAGGGTGGAGCTCCAGGCACCAAATTTACCACCGTGTACAAGACATTACCGAGCGGAATGGTGACGATGGCTAAGTCGGGCACCGCCGGAGTGGCGACAACGTCGTCGCTTCCAAAACAGACAATCGTCATCGCCGCGCCCAAAGCGGGCCAACCGGGAACACCAGCAAAAATCTTAACTACAACCATGCCGAAAATTGGAGGGGTACCTACGACTCAGATAATCGTAGTTACCACGTCCGGACAGCTTAAAACCGTTTCATCCGGCATTACGAGCGAAGCTGGAAAAGGTATTCTTAACTGTAAATTACATCTCGTCGATGAAATATTAATGTTTTTTTTTCTGTCGATAGCTAAAACTGGTACAACAACAGTAAACGTAGTTCCAATCCCGGCGGGAAGTACAGTAAACACCGTTAACACGGCCGGCGGCGTTAAAATGATAGTAGTTTCATCCGGAGTACAGTCGTCGACCGGCGCTATCACGCTCATTACTACCGCCGCAACTAGTGGTATATAATTTCTCGCTTTTATTACGAACGAATGGTTTTTAATTATGTTTTTTATTTTTTATTAGGCGTTCAAACATTAACGAGTTCAACCGCATCGAGTCCGATTACATTCACTTTGCCAGCATCATCGTCATCGTTCAGCACTAAGCCCACGACACTCACTCTCGGCGGAAAGACTATGGTCGGGTCGCCGACTACTACGGCCACTTTGATCAATACTGGAAGCGGAACCGCACAATTAGTTGCCGTACCGGCTCAAGGAATACTTCCAACTGGTACCCAGTCCATTACCATTCAAGGAAAGCCAGTCACTGTCACCATGGCCGGAGCCGGACACGCCGCGGGCAAAACCGTCACGTTGGTCTCGACTCAAGGCTCGATTATGACGAGCCAGGCGTCTTTGATTAATACTGTGACCACTACTCAAGCTGGTAAGTGATGACCGGTATATAATTGATCGGGCTTGTATTAACGTAACGTCATTTTAGGTACATCCGTGTCTCTGGTATCGAGCCCAGCGATTCAACGCATGGCTATGACATCGACTTCGAGTCTGTTGAACCAACCGAAGGTGGTAGTGGTTAGCGCACCCGGTACTCAGTTAGGCTCTCATCCAGCCGTCGTAGTCGCACCCGAATCGTCGGGACTCGGTACGACGACGATCGAAGCGACTCCCGAAACATTAGGTAATACAGAAGCAAATACTGAAATGAAGTAATTTTTTTAAATGTTTAACCGTTGTTGTGTTGTCATAATAAACTGTAATTATTATAAAACACATATTGTCACATTTTTGTCTAAAACTGATACTGCATTATTAAATGAAATTTATTATTTTTATCATAAATTTTGTTACGTGATGTTTGTTCTTAAATTTCGACTTTGAAATTTGTAAATTAAAGGATAACACAATTAAGTTGGTAAGGTCTGTCATCTCGAAAAAAAACCAAAAACAAAAACAATTAAATCATAAGATCGGAGTATTAATTCGCTAGTTTATCACTTTAATTTTTCTTTTTTTCTTATTTACTCAATAGAAGCACTGAGTGCAGTTGGTTTGACTCCAGCTGATCTGCTCTCGCAGGGCGATATAAGCGGAACCCATTTAAGTTCTTCGACTGGGTCGCTCGAACATTCGAAGGTAGACGCTTCCTCAATAATAACTTTAAGTTCGGAAGCGCTCGGAAGTCAGTCGATATCGGGAGTTTTGCAAGTGGATCCCGCGAGTTTGGTTTCTGGCGACTTTGCCGATTCTCTCTCCGCGCGAAGTAGCAATTTGGTTTTTACTGCTCAGGCGGGAGGACTTCGATTAGTCGATGCGTCGGGCGAAGGTAGTGGCGAGGTTCGAGGAGGGAATGAAAATGAAGGATTAGAAGTCGCTGAAGGCAATGGCGAAAATCCGGCTAATCCTGTCGACCACGGAGGAAATCCAGGTAATCACGGAGGAAATCCTAGTAACCATTCGGGAAATTCTGGAAACCCGGCCAACCATGGAGAAAATTCTGGAAACCCAGGCAATCACGGAGGAAACCCCGGAAACCCCATAAACCACGGTGGAAATCCTGGGAACTCCGGCGACCACGGGGTTAATCCTGGCAATCACGGAGGAAACCCAGACAACCACGGGGACAATCCCGGTAACCACGGTGGAAATCCCGGTAACCACGGTGGAAATCCCGGTAACCACGGTGGAAATCCCGGTAACCACGGTGGAAATCCCGGAGATAATCTTGGCAATCCCGGTGGCAACCCTGGAAATAATTCTGGCGTCAATCCCGGAAGTCCCGTCGTTAATCCCCGCAGCCCTGATGGCAATCCCGGTAATCCGAGAAGTCCAGTAAACAATCCCAGTAGTCCCGCTGGAAATCATGGGCATCAAAGGGGGAATCCCGGAAATCCTGGCAGTCCAGGTGGAAATGCCGACGGAAATCCTGGTAATCCCGGAGAAAACCCTGGAAATCCCGGCGAAAACCCTGGAAATAACGAGGGCAATAATCCTGGCGAAAATCCCCAACCGAGCGGTAGCGGTAACCCTGGTAATCCGGGTGGATCTGGAAATGAGGATCCCGACGACAATCAACCGAGAAATCCCGGACCAGAGGATGCAAAAATAAGCGAAGAAGCTAAGGAAGAGGAGGAAGAAGAAGAAGAACAAGCAGAAAGCGAACTAAAACTGAAACCGTCGCAAACAACTTATTCGAGCTTGTCATTAGGAAATCTTCCTGTACCAACCAGTTTACCCGACACAATTCTCGCAGATCCAGCCGACGATAACGCAGAAACCCCGATGGACGTTTCCGAGCCCGAAAAATTAGTCGAAAAAAGAAAAGACGAACTTCCCGCCGCCGAAGCGCCTCCGATTACTCCGACGGACACAACGGATGGAAAAGGTGCGTCTTTGTTAATAATTTTATTTTATTTTCACGAAATTAAATCTTTATTTCCTTTTTAGATTCGTTATCTACATTGGCTTCGGCCGCCGCCTCCACTGCGGCATCTCTGTTAGCTTTACCTGTGGTTGAATCGCGTTTATCTCCAGTTAAACCAGAAGTCGGAGGCGCTACTACTTCGGCGAATGGGATGAAAAACGACGCGGAGACTAAAACGGTAGGCTAACAAGTTTTAAACATTAAATGGTACTAAAGTTTTTTTCTTTTTCATCGCAGGAAATAAAAATTGATTCGCCTACTAAAGTCGGCGTAAAAAAGGAAAATCAGTGGTACGATGTGGGTATTATCAAAGGAGTTTCCTGTCTTGTCTCACATTTCTATCTACCTTCCGAAGTCGGCGAACGAAAGGATGATGTGAGTTGTATCGATAACATTAAAGGAACAAAATTAAATTTTTTTTTTTTTTTAGGATATCGACGTTGTTTCCGTGCCTGATCATAGCATGCTTAAGAAACAAGAATTACTTCCCGGAACCGCGTATAAATTCCGAGTAGCCGGCATCAACGCTTGCGGAAGGGGACCTTGGAGCGAAGTTTCCGCCTTTAAAACGTGTCTACCGGGATATCCCGGGGCACCATCTGCCATTAAAATTAGCAAAGTAAATTATCTAGAATTCTAATTTATTCATAACTCGAAATAATAATCGATTAATTTTATTAGGGATCCGACGGCGCACATTTATCATGGGAGGCACCACAAAACACGTGCGGAAAAATTACGGAGTATTCGGTGTATTTAGCCGTTCATAGTGCGACGACCCAGAGTCAAGTGAGATACAACATAAAATACTTTAAATTTTTTTTTAAATAAATATTTTTTTTTTAGGGCGACACGAAAACCGTTACTTCCAATCCCTCTCAATTGGCGTTCGTGCGCGTTTATTGCGGTCCTAACCCCTCGTGCACAGTTACAAATCAAAGTTTATCATCGGCCCACATCGATTACACAACGAAGCCAGCCATTATCTTTAGGATAGCAGCGAGAAACGAAAAAGGTTACGGACCCGCGACGCAAGTCAGGTGGCTGCAAGGCGAGTGTTTTTTCGTTAAAAAAAAATAAAAAAAATTAGTAAAAAAAAATTTAAAAAATTTAAGCGAATTCATTTAATATTTTTTTGTTATAGATGGATCGAATCCCGTCGTTAATCGTCCGGCTGCCGCGACTGCGACAACTTCTGTTAAGAGACCAGCCGCTGGAGAGGCGTAAGTTGTCTATTTACAAGATATTTTCAAGATTTTTGCGATACATTTAATTTAATTCGCAGGAAAACTGCAGCACCGACGACTAAGAAAGTAAAAACCGAAGGAACTTTATGATTTCCTTAATCACTCACTCGATGAATACATTCCAATTACAACGTTTTCTCCACCTTTTTGGAATGATATTCGGTTCGCAGTGTATATATTCATTGAAAGGCAAATGTAATAATTTACACGATACATCGGACTCTATTACTTTAAATAACCGCATTTAAGATAATTCGGTTTTTGAGTTTTCATTTTCTCATTAATTTCATTTTAAATTTCATGCCGTTCGCATTAATATTAAGCGTTTCACGCTCCCGAAGTCAACGAACTTTTTAATATATCGTTATTTTACGTAAATTGTATTACCGACACGCTTAGGTAGTTTTGTAATAGCTACAGCCGATATAAACCTTAAAATGGTTCTACTTCTACGCAATCTAAATTTTTATTTCCACGTATTAATACGTTCGTATCCTAACGTAGATTTTAATTTGTAATTCAGTAAACTGTTAACAATGTACTCAATGTGTAGTTTATAATAAACTCATTTACCGTTGGGCATTTAAGTCATGGTTTTATTTAGTTCGCACGAAGAAAAAAAATTAAAGTCGCGAGTTCAAATTTCTTTTAATTTAAATAACAATTTACATAATTCCTAAACAAAAGCTACTCTAAAATAAAAAGAAATTAGCACGACGACTTCTTATTCTAAACATATTTATACGAAGCAAATCTGGAAGAAAATATTTTACATATTTACACGAGAAAAATTTGGTAAAATATCGAAAAAGAAAGCATCATATTTCATGCAAATTTCGTTAAAGGGATTTTTTTTTCTTCTTTTATCCACTCAAACTAACGGATTCTGCTCTCGGACTTTTATTGTTTTCTGAGCAATCGCTGTTTAACTTTATCAAACACTTTCTGATTCTCCACTACCAAGGCTTTGGGGGAATACCTGCATTTTTGTTAATTGAAAATGTAATTTTTCGTTAATTTTAGTGGTGATTCAAACAAACAAAATTATGTCTACGTTATATAAATAATTAGATACAAAACGCTCTAAATTAAATGGTCTCGATTAACATAATTATTTTCCTAGCGCTCACCATTTGATACTCTTAGCTTGAATTAATTTAATGATATTCTGCACAACATCCAAACTCGTCGCTTGACCTCCAAGATCTGGAGTATGAATCTAAACACGAAAGATATCATAATCGGCAAAATCATATCATAAAAATAAAAAATAAAAACCTTGTCCACGTTAACAGTTTGCGAAATGGCATCACGGAGTATGCTGCCATGATAATTCAGTCTGCAAAATTAAAAATAAAATATTTAACCTTAACCTACCTTTAACCGTATGTCACATTTATTTACTTTAAATGCTCGAGTAAATCTGCACCAGCAGTTAACATAGCAATCGGGTTGGCAATATTCTTTCCAACAATGCTCGAACCCGTATTTCTCGTGCCCTACAAAAGAAAATTAATTATTTTAAACAAAAATTACTGATTGATGGTAACGTACGGGTTCAAACACCGCGTATCTTTCGCCATAATTGATTCCAGACAATAATCCCGCTCCTCCTACCAATCCACACACTAAGTTGCCGATGATGTTTCCGTACAAGTTCGAAGTTACCATCACATCAAATTGTTGCGGATTGGAGACCATCTGAAACATACAATCAGTTTTTGTCGCTCGTAAAAACACCCGTCAACAGTTTCCTCACTTGCATGCAGCAGTTATCAATAATCATGTTGTCAAATGCAATATCAGGATAATCTTTAGCAATTTTAGAAGCTTCGGATAGAAATAGACCGTCAGAAAGCTTCCTGGAATAGTACAATTTTTATCATTTCACATAAAACATGGACATTGTTTTAGTATTACATTATGTTCGCTTTGTGCACAGCCGTGACCTTCTTTCGGTTGCATTTTCGCGCGTACTCGAAAGCATATTTCGCTAGTTGTTTCGAATTCTCCATTGTGCAGATCTTCAAACTTTCTACGACACCGCCACGGTTCTAAAAATTAAAATATATATATTTCGATCAATTTACATAGTTTTTAGTTCCACGCCACAAGCCAACAACTATGAACAATTTTCACTTTTGTATCAATGAAATTGAAGAGAGCTGAAAGCTGAGAAGATTTTCGCGTATGAGCAATAGAAGTAATAAGTCGAGAGAGTATACTTAGTTTGCAATTATTTTATACTTTACCTTGTCAGTAGACCTCATTTGCGTTATATCTAAATTTCCGCGCTCGGCGATGGCCTGCTCATCGGACAATAAAAAAAAGTAATTTGGAGTTTTTTAGTAAAGCTTTTTAACTTAAATTTAACTTAAAATCGAAAAACTTAAACTCTAAAAACTTAAAATTCCAAAACATTAAAATATAATAAAGGATAAACAAACGTAATATATAATATAATATAATATATAAATATAATATATTTACGCAGCACACAAAACCAAAATCACATAAAGCTACTGAAATAAAAATAAATTATACACAAACAAAAAAAAAAAATGCTATAACAACTAATATTATACGTTTCGAATACCTCATGCTCCAACATGGCATACTCTCCCTCGGTATTTTGTCGAATAATAATGACATCTAAGCCTTTATGGCGAGTAATTATACCGGGAAAACTCTTCGTGTGCATCACGTAAGCAAAGAGCTTTAACTTTTGTCTGAAATGCAAAATCATAAATTAATATCGAGCAAAAATAATTAAATCGCATCATTTATTACCGTAACTCTACATTACGCGAACGAAAATTCGGTCGGTTAACTTTGGTTTCGATGTTTCCTTTAAGAGCAACGCCGTTACGTTTGATTGAAGTAATAGCCATATGAACTTCATCCATATCATCACGTTCTGCGTCCATATTTATTTCTTCGAAATCAATCGGAGCACCGCAATATCTAAAAGCGATAATATATTCCAGGATTAAAATAGTTTCGAAGTATATCACTTTTATCACATATTCACCGGAATACTTCTCTAACATAAGCCATCATCTCAGGGCCGATTCCATGCCCAGGTAACATGGTAACTGTGTATCTTCCTCCATACTTAGCTTTGTAATAAGTTTTCTTTTTTATCTGTAAATGGAAACTTTTTCAATGGATATTTTTTCTTCGTCCAATCCAAGCTCGAACATACCACCATTTCTTGATGCGACGTTTCTTTGTCTGGTTGAGCACCCAAAGAATAATTTCGAATTTTAACGCCATCCCACTTATTAAGAACCTGAAAATATAATTGTCTTTACCTCGTGTTAGATTTATTCGTTCTATCTCGAAGGTTAAATCACATTCTATATTTACTTCTGACGAGAAGCATTTACATAGTTATACCACAAAACAATTTAATGCAACTATACGTAAACATGTGAATTTTTTTTGTGCTAAAATTGCCAAAATTACCTGCTTGCAGCTGTTTGGAAATCTGTTTAAAATTTTGTGAGAGTTAAACGCTCGTAAGATAGAAACGGAAGCCGCCATGTTTACTTCTCGCTTTTTTTGCCTGGGCAGAAATCTACAGCTTAGCTAGATATAATTATTCTCTTTTTGATTTATTTTTTAATTAATTATTTTAATTTAATAAAAAATTAAGACATATAATACAAAAAATACTTAAATGCAAAACACATTTTTGAACAAGTACACGATCTGTGGCTAACAGCGGTTAATGTTCATTGTGTACCAGATTCTAGTCCAATTGCGTGCAACTCGCATTCCGTCGCCGTAAGGTTTCTTTTACATGTTAGTACGCACCAAGAATTCACAAATTAACTAGAATTGATAATCTTCATTACGTCGATACCGAACCGGGCGCGGATAAACGAAGCGCTGAATCGCCGAAACAAAGTGCTATTGCTCTAGCATCAATGCCGCCACGGTTTTAGGTTACCGAGAAGAAGAAAACTAATTGATCTGTATTCGAGGTAATTTCTTTGTTTTATTTGTATCAGTTTATAAACAATTACGAAGAAGAAAATCATGTGGTTATTTTGGGGAAACTTGTGGGGTGAACTGAGCCAAGGCATGATGGCCACAAAATTAAGCCTAATGTTTTGTGATTACCGATCAGTGATCGCGGTATAGTTTTCCTCCGCTAACCAGAATGTGACAAAATTATACAATTTATACAATGCAGAATGATAACAAAATCTCACGTCGGATGTTTATTTCAGCCGCTAAAATGACGATAAATACGAAATATCGGCCGAGATGTTTCTTCGATATCGACGTTGGTGATATATCGAGTAAGAAAATGTGAATTAAACACGATGTAAATTTAATCTCGATGAATTTTCTTTTTAAACAGGTGGTAGAATCGTGTTCGAACTTTTCTCCGATATATGCCCTGTAACGTGCGAGAATTTTAGATCGTTATGCACAGGTACGCATTACCGAATTTCGATAATATTTTTTTATTTATTAATTTTTTTTTCAGGCGAAAAAGGGTTAGGAAAAACCACGGGAAAGGCTCTACATTACAAAGGTGTAACCTTTCACCGGGTTGTCAAAGATTTTATGATTCAAGGAGGCGATTTTTCTGCCGGTACGTCGTCGACATTGAAAATACTCGCTTCAAAAATCACATAATTTTGTTATTTTTTATTTAGGTAACGGAACAGGAGGGGAATCAATATACGGAGGAACATTCAAGGGTATACCGGCAACATAAAAGTGTTTTTTATTTATTTTTTAATTTTTAAGTGTCGATGTCTCGCATTTTTAGATGAAAGTTTCGATAAAAAACACGACCAGCCGTTTTTACTATCCATGGCCAATCGAGGCAAAGATTCGAACGGTTCTCAATTTTTTATGTAAGTAAAGTTATAGTTTAGTTTTAAAAATACGTCTATAACGTTTCGACTAGGTTTCAATCGTTTACGTCAGGTTCAACTGAGCAAATTTTTAAGCAAATTTCATAATCTTATTACATTTAATCCTAATAGTGCCATTTTAATCACGCTCGTTAATTTTTTTTCTCGTGAAATATTTGTAAACATTTTTTTCCTTGTTCTCGTCTCGATTAGAGCAGCGAGTATATAGTGAAAAAAAATTAAAAAGCAAGGCAAGGTAATGTATTCTCGATGAAATCAACTTAATTATTTTGTTTTAGGAAGTCAACAGTGTAATGTTATCTATTACATTCGATGCGGAACTCGAATTAAATTTTTCTTAATAATACGCTAGTTTTTAATCAGCCGCTCTTCGAGATCTACCATCGTTTTCGGCTTCTCATAACCTAAAAATACGTAATAGACTTTTTTTCCCATAAAAATTTGCGTTTTTGAACTAGATTAAAAATAGTTAAGCTTAGTTTTTGTGGTTTCTCAGATATTGGCTGTGCTAATTTGAGTTTATTCCGTATATCTTCTCTCTAGAACCACCAAACCGGCTCCTCACCTTGATGGGTAAGTGATAATAATCCATCGTTTTCGGCTAATTAAAATTGGAATAACGACAATTAGCTCGAACAATATTCAACAGCGGACGACCCGAAAATATAATTAAATGTTTAATTTTTTATTTTTTATTTTTGCAGTGTTCACGTTGTTTTTGGCCACGTTATTTCTGGTCACGAAATAATTACCGATATCGAAAGTAAGAAGACTGACACAAATGGCAGGCCTAATACAATTATCAGAATTGTGAATTGCGGCGAACTTATTCCAAAAATTAAATCGAAGGGTAATCTCGGAATTTTATTCATTTTATCTCGTTGGATATTTAGTATTGTCTTATAATTAATTTTTAGAAAAGAAAAAAAAGAAGGAGGAATCGAGCAGTGGAGCAGAATCCGATTCTGGAAGCGAATCCGGCAGTGGACAGGAAGGGGAAAAAAAGAAACACAAAAAAGAAAAAAGAAGTACAAGAAACACAAGAAGGAGAAGAAACACAAGAAGAAGGACGTTTCTAAGTAACTATTTTTCGCTCCGGAAGCGGTAATTCGTGTGTCTCACCGATAGTCGCTCATGTAGGGATAAAGAAGAAAAGGAAGTAGAAGCGGATGTTCAGGATAGTAACATCAAAGTCGAAGAAATACCCGAAGTTCCCGCAAATAACTTTCTTTTGCGTCGCTCTTCTGCGGGCGAAACGAACGAACCAGTCGTTAGGTAAGTTAACCGGGAATTAAAATTGTATACATTTCCTAAATTAAATGTTTTTAGAACTAGGCAGCAGGAACGAACTCGTCCGTATAGAAGACCTCACGTGTCCAAATCGGGAAGAAAAATAAAAGGCAGAGGATTTATGGTGAGATAAAATAACGAGTTTAAACAAGAATTAATTCTTTTTTGCTAATTTTACAGCGTTTTCGAACTCCATCGCGTTCACGCAGCAGGTCGCGCAGCATGACACCGCCCCATTGGCGACAAGCTCAGTCTCGTTTGGTTTCGCTCAACGAATATCAGAAGTTTTTAGATGCGAAGCAACGAGAAGACGAAAAGAAAAAATTACTAACTGAAAATTCGCAGTAATATAGTCGTTTAATTTTTTTGTAACTCGAGTATATTATATATTTTTTTACATAGAAATTTAGAAGGCGAACGGTACCACGAGGAGCGATTTGATGCAGAACGTGAACCAAAAGAGCATAAACGAAGCAAAAGGTTCGTAATTTTTTATCGATAAAAATAATTTTTTACGAATTTTTACTCTAGGGATCGACGCGAGGAATCTGAAGAACAGGAAATTAGTAAGGCTAATGGAGACGGTCGGGCAGAAAGTCGGGAAGCGTATCCCGTTCCAGAAACGCGTGTACAATCGCCTTATTCCAGAAGCAGAAGAGGACGGTATGAATTAATTCTTTAGGCCGATTCTCGCGCTCGATAATTAATACTTTTTGAATACTTTTATTTTTTCATTATTTTAGCTCTCCCGTTTTATCGGAAAGATTCATTCAAGCAAGCGATTCGAAACCAACTCGCGATCGAAGTCGATCGACGTCACCACCCTCTCGGCACCAGAACTATTCCCAACCGCGACCGCGTCGTCGATTTGAAGAAAATCCACCGAACTATAGAACTACCAAAATGGTTTCGTCCTACCGCATTCACGACTCGAGTTCCGAAAACAGAAATCCACCCAGAGGATCATCCAGACACGGCGAAGCGAGTCCTCAGAGTAGACGTTCTCGTTCTTCTCGCCGCAGGAGCGAGAAAACGAAACGAGCGGCGTCGTCTTCGTCTTCATCGCGTTCGAGATCGCCATTGACTCATCCGATTCTTTCAGCTGGCAAAGAGCGCAGCGAATCGCCCGAAGAGAGAGAACAACTCTCGAAACAAGCATCGACGGCTCCATCCGACGCGACAGCTGCACCCGCCGCAAAATCATCTACCGCAGTAGCGTCTAGTAGTTTTTGGAAAGCCATCGGTTCGCATTCACCCGAACGGGAATATCAAACCCAGCAAAAAGACAAGGCTAGTTCAGGCCGAAGATTGGTTACTAACTACGACAACTCGCCGCAGGAGCAGTCTCCAGCGAGGAAGAGACGTCAAAGTTCATCTTCGAGCAGATCCGATAGCGCGCCACCCGGAGAAGAAAAGGTGGTATTGCCGACTTACGAATCGATGATAGTCGCTAAAGAAAGTCCCAAAAGCTCGCAGAAGCTACCCGAGCATAAAAAGGACTCATTGGTGTCGCCATCACCACCTCGATCGAGCAAATTACCAGAGTACGAACATTATAGTTCGAGCGTTGAAATGGAGGACGAGAGTGGCGAAGTGGAGAGGCCGCCGGGGGTCGATTCTTCGGACGATGATGCGCCGCCCGGCGTGCCGAAATCGATTCCGCCACTCGGTAAAGAATTGCCGCCGCCTTCGCCACCCGGCGAATTGCCTCCCGTTCAGTCGACGCGCGCAATAATTAAGGAAACCGAACCACAGCCGCCGATATCGATTTCGCTCGAAGAAATTCCGTTTCCGGAAAACATACCTTTGCCCGGAGAATCGAGCATTCCAGTACCGATAGAACAGACACCTGCAGTTTCTTCGACGCCCAAAGCGGACGCGTCGTGTATTCCGACAGAGTTACCTCGCGAAAGTCCATCTTCTCGACACGTGGACGGCGGCAAAGCCAGTGCTATAGCTAAGGTAACTGGGAAAACTGTGTCTAGATCAAGGAGTCGATCAGGATCTAAAAAAAAGGGAAAAGGGTATTTTTTTTAATCATAATTTTATTTAAATTAAATTTCGTTACTTGATTTTTTTAAAATGTTGTTAACGAATTTTTTTGTAGAGTCGGAGTCGTTCGTTTTCGCCGCGTCGAAGTCCGAGAAGACGCCGTTCGAGGAGTAATAGTCGTAGCATTGGTCGACGTCCGTTTCGCGGTGGAAGCGGCCGGCGAGCTTCTCGTTCCAGGAGCCGCGGAAGGTATCGCCCCCGTTCGAGGAGCAGGAATCGTAGAAGTCGCAGTCGCACTTGGTCTCCCGCTAGAAGCAGACGTCGAAGGCGAACGCCGAGGCGGTCTCCTCGACGCCCTTTTCCGCGTCGTAGCCCTATATCGCGCCGTCGTCGTTCGAATAGCCGAAGTCGCAGCAGAACGCCGCCGCGTAAACGTCGGGTCAAGTCTCGGAGTAAATCTAGTTCTTCGCGCAGTTCATAAGCAATTCTCGTTACGAGTTATTTCCCTATTTTTTTTAATTTTATTTTTTACTCACAACATCGCTAAGGTAGACTCGACGACTTTATCGAGTACTTATATTATTAATTATTTTTTTAGTTTTAATAGCTGGTAATTATTATTAT
The DNA here is from genome assembly GCA_000239455.1 of Strigamia maritima. Taxonomy (NCBI): domain Eukaryota; kingdom Metazoa; phylum Arthropoda; class Chilopoda; order Geophilomorpha; family Linotaeniidae; genus Strigamia; species Strigamia maritima. Next base: position 92,821 of record JH430315.1, read on the forward strand.
TAAAATTAGTAAACTGAATATTAGTCCATTCGCTTAATGTTATCTTGTACTGGTCTTTGGAAATAATGAAAGAATAAAACCAGTTTAGACAATACTAATTTGACTTTTTGTCTCTTTATTTTTCATTATCAGAGATATAACAACAAAAATAGTTCTATGGAACGGACATACAATGTAAATAACTTAACTTATTCACATTAACTGTCTTAAAGTAACGTTTTTGACCATGAATGGGGAAAACGGCGAATAAGTTAAGATATCTAAATAAATTTGAAAGCGGCTATTGTATTTCGCAAGTTTCAGATCAAATTTGGTACCGGGTTAGTAGGCGCGGTTGCAAGAAGCTCAGTGCAGACGAGAAGATGAGATGAGGAAGCTGAAAGAGAAAAATCTCTTAGGCAGTTTTTTTAAATTAAATTTAATTTAATTTAATTGGATAGTTGATTGTGCCCAAGAGACTTGAGACTTGACTGTTGATTACCTCAATCCAACGACATGGTCATTTTCCAAAACCAACTACGCGAGTATTGGCGCAGAGCAGTTTGAAGACTCGGGACCGTGAGTTGACTGATTTTTTTATTTTCTTTCTCAGAAATTTTTTTTTATTTTTACGCGTTCTGTAGTTTCACAAAACTGTCAGTAGATGTCGCTTTTGTAACATTAAAAATGGCGGGTGAAAATGAAGGTCTTTACACCGGGCTCAATGCCCAAAACACTTCAAATTTCGACATAAACAAATATAGGAAGATGGTGCGATCGTACATTGATAGGGTAAACGAGTAATCTATTCGGTTGTTTTATTATGTTTCGATTAACTTGATATTTTATTCAATTAGCATCAATACCAGACTGCTTTATACTGGGCGGATAAGGTAGCGTCGCTGTCAAACGGTGAAGTACAGGATATTTATTGGCTCGCTCAATGTCTTTATTTGACAAAACAGTACCACAGAGCATCACATTGTTTGAGAAGTCGGCAATTTGATGAAGTACGAAACTAATTAAACTTTTTACATGCGTAAATATATTATTAATGTTGTTTTCGTTGTTAATCAGGTTTATTTATCGTGCCAATACCTCGCTGCCAAATGTCATGTAAGTTACCATACTCGCGAATATTTGTTTTGTGATTATGTAATTCCGTGTAACGTTTTTAAACATTAACATTTTTAGTACGAATCTAAAGAATATCCAGAAGCGTTACAAATAATAGACGAAACTCCATTCCAAAGAGGAAATATCACCACGAGTAAAGACAATGTGTCTTCATTACCACCACCTGATCCTGCGGGAGATACTTCCCAAACTAATGTATGGTATTTATACAGTAATATGGATATAAAAACGGTAAAAGTAATTTCGGGGTTTTACAGTTGGAAAGCTCAATTTGGTTATTGAAAGGGAGAATTTATGAAGCTATGGATAACCGAGGACTAGCTGCGGACAGTTATCGTGAGGCTTTGATAGTGGATGTTTTATGTTATGAAGCATTTGAAGCTCTAATTCAACATCAAATGTTGTCCGCTGACGAAGGTAAAATTCGGTACAACAGAATGTCATAAGAAAGAAAAGTATAAAACTTGTTTTTAAACAGAAAAAAAACTTTTGGAAATGCTGCCGTTTCACAAACAATGTCCCGCCGATGAAGATGTCGTAAGATTCCTATACCAAATTAAGCTGAAAAAAGTATTGTATTGAATTTTAAAAGTTTAGGTTTTTGACTCATTTTTATATTTTATATTTTTAGTACGATAAACCCGAACAATTAAATGCCACTGCGTTAAATCCGCCACCAATAGTTGAAAATCTCTCAGAGAATTTGGATTTGCTAATAAACGTAGCCGAAAGACAATATTATAATTGTGATTACGCAGAATGCTTCAAGATAACGAACAGTGTTTTAAACAGAGATCCATTTCACAGCGATTGCTTACCGATTCACATAGCGTGTTTAGTCGAACTTAAAAAATCGAATGGTATATACTTTTTTTTATCCCAAGATTGGGTAAAATATCATTGGCTGCATTATATCGAAAGTATGTATTATGGTATCATTTTGTTAATCTCCTCGTCGAGCCTAGTCGAAAAAACACTGTTTTGTAGTCGTAAAAATCTGCATGCCATTGTTAAAAAACGAAAACGCTTAAGACATAAAACACATTTTTATTTTCATTCGCATTTTTGACGAGGGGATTAAAATGAGATTTCATAGTACAGTATATACGGTACTACAATGCACATCTCAGCCAATGACATATTACCCAATCTTGGGATAAAAGAAATATAGTTAATACAGTATTAACTTGGGTATTGACGCGAATTTTTTTCAGCATTGTTTTATTTAGCGCACAGACTCGTCGATTTATACCCAGAAAAGGCGGTGAGTAATTAAAACAAAACTGGAAAATGATATACTTGTAAACTTATTATTTTTGATATCTTTCAGATATCCTGGTTTGCTACGGGCTGTTATTATCTTTTAATAGGGAAAAATGACCCAGCTAGACGATATTTAAGGTATTAGGATACTAGAAATTGAAATAACTCGTGAATAATAACGCGAGAATAATTTGACAGCAAAGCGACGACTTTGGACAGAGTTCTAGGTCCTGCTTGGTTGGGTTATGGACATTCGTTCGCTGTAGAAAATGAACACGATCAGGCGATGGCTGCGTATTTCAAAGCTTCACAGTTGATGTGCGGCTGTCATTTACCTCTGCTTTACATCGGCCTCGAATACGGACTAACGAACAACAGCAAATTAGCCGATCGGTTTTTCAGCCAAGCTCTCGCCATTGCGCCCGAAGATCCTTTCGTACTACACGAAATGGGAGTCATCGCGTTTCAAAATCAAGAGTAATCGATCTAAATACGACGCCGTAATGTTGCTTGAATTACTTTTTCTTCAGATGGTCGACGGCGGAAGGGTATTTTAAATCTGCCTTAGCGAAGGTTCAAAGCGAGAATCACACGGTTTTATCGGATAAGTGGGAACCACTTTTGAATAATTTGGGTCACGTTTGCCGAAAATTAAAGTCGGTTTGAAATTGAATGTTTACGACGTTCGAATGTGCGACTTTATTTTAAACGATTCATTTATTTTTACTTAGGAAATACAACGAGTCTCTTCAGTATCACCGACAAGCGTTAGTGCTTTGTCCACAAAATGCGGCGACGTTTTCAGCCATAGGTTTTACGCACGCTTTGGTAGGAACGAACGCGGCTGCTGTGGATTATTTTCATCGAGTAACTAATATTATAAATTTATTATTATTTTTAAAATTGACGTTTTTATCGTTTTAAGGCTCTAGGAATTCGCCGTGACGATACTTTCTCAACGACGATGTTGGGTCACGTTGTGGAGCAACTAGTGAATGAAATGAGTGCGTGCGAAGGTAAATCTTCAGTTGGAAATATTACGTTCTCGAGTTATAAATTTAAAATTGTCTTTTAGTTTTTTTAATTTATTTAAATTTAAAAGTAATGGCGCGTATTAAAATAGAATGTTTTTTGATGACTTTAACTATTTTTAAAAGGTGCCGTAGATGATGATTCTGTCATCGAATTTCCTTCAGAAATTGGCAAAAACGAAGATCTAGACGTAACTTTGAGCGATATGAACGAAACGTCGATAAACGATTCCACTTTGGCTGTCGAAATGGACTTGGATAGCACTAATTAGACATAATTACTGTTATGTTCGTGTTTTTAATGTCAATTCGTTTTATTAATAAAAAAATCGAGATAATACTGTTTAATATTTATACTTAATTACATTTCTTCGGTTTCGACAACTACGGGCGCTTCATCGTCGTCTTCCCTATCGAAGTCCCACTTAAAAGTTTTCGTTAAATATTTTTTAAATCTTCTGCCCTTTTCTACAACTTCTTTCGCTACTTGTTGGTTTCCGTTCAAATTCGAGAAGAACGAGTGCAATGTGTTGACGAGAAAGTTCTCGCGACTTACGATATCTACGAAAAAATCTTGAGGAATTTCTTGCAGTTGGTGATGGAGCACGAAAATAAACTTTGAATATAAGTCCGGGTATTTTGTGAGAGCGACGTCGCACGAGCACAACAAGGCAATTAAATGTTTCCATTCTTCGAACGCGTCGAACACCTGGCCTAAAATGAAGCAAATAAATGCCATTTGAAGTTCTCCCAAGATATCTTCCGTTCCCGCGTACGATTCGAGCATTTGGTCTAAAGTGTATGTCGAATCTAAACTGTGTCTCGTAATTTCAGCCGCTGAACTGCCATCGGGATACCTGAAATAATATTCCTGTTAGTTTGCAATAAATATTTGATTTTTGGTGAAAACATCATAAAACGTGCCATTACTTTGAAATTACCGTATATACTCGCCTATAAGTCGACCCCGACTTAAAATGGGTCAAAAACCATTGACCCGCGTATAAGTTGAATTGGAAGAAAAATACCAGAATTTGGTCAAAAAATCCTCGACTTATACGCGAGTATATACGGTATATGAAAATCACTTAACTTAAGAAAATTCTACAAACACCTCAAAACTTTAACTTGATTTTTGGTTGTTCTTACTTTTTTTCGGGAAATTTTGAAAACCGAATTTCTGTTCCGGGCTTATGACACATTTTCGGAAGCAAATCGTCCAGTCTCGGTCTCTTACTCGTCCGGGTAGACGATTCCGGCGATTCATCGGTAACCAAATGGGAGACGGACGAAATTTTTTTATTCAATGGCTCTATCCGGTCCAAAACTTCGTCTAAAGAAAAACTTTATTAGATATTATGTTTAAACTGACGAATTTTTTTTTACCAGTTATGTAATGGGTCTGCGAAATCCATTTTTTCCAACTGTCGTACGGATAAGCGCCTAAATGTTTATCCAAATCCTTTAAATTGACTTTAAACCTTTCAATTTCCTCGTCTGAAATAACTTCATCTTTGATATCTAAATTTAAAAAATGAAAAATCTAAAAAAAACGCTTTTTTTTAAAATGAAAGTTAAATTTACCTTCGAGATAGTTATCCCATTTTTTAACTACTATTTCTCCTTTTTTGAATGAATGAAAAAATCCAGTTCTTGGTGCCGTTTGATTGTCCGAACTAACTGCGCTGAAAAAACGAGAAAAATCATCAGTTTTATATTCCTATACAATTTTGTAATATGCGAATTACCTGTAATATACAAAATGAATCCCGGGAGGGATCATTTTAACACCTTTGAATTCAGTTCCCACATTCCAAGTATTATGATCTATTCCAAATTCTGTTTTTGGTGGAACATCTAAGAATATTAAAGTCGCCCCTTCTCGAAATAAAGTCCTCGCTACATCAGGATCCATGTCTTGCGAAGACATTGCCATTTCACGACACGCGGAAAGAAGCCCACGAAACGTCTTCAGACACCTACGAAAACCCACGTCGTCAGATGGCGGAACGCGTAATTTAAATTACTTAAACTGGAAAAACGGGAAAAACGAGTTTAAAAAATAAAAATACTAATTCGCATTGCATTTAAAAATACAATAAAATAATATTACGTGTTTTTAATTTAATTTTAAAACTAACTAAACTAGCATCAGGTGGCGGTAACTCTCGAAATCGCCGGACACTGACTCTGCTCTGATCAGATTTTTCTGGCGTGTTGGCGATATCATCTGCAACGATGGCGTGTGGCGGGTTCACTTGTTCTAAAAATTCTTTGATAGCTCTGAATATTTTGTATATTGTAGGTTGATTATTATTAGTTTTTAGTGAACTTCTAACGAACTTTATGTTAAAAAATTCTTTTAGATAATTGGTTTCATCTTAGTCGGAGTGGCTTCGTATGGAATTACCGCTAATTACGTGAACAGTATTAGCATAATTGGAGGGATTATCGCATGTGGAGTTTTTCTTTGGCTTATCGCGTTACTAGGACTTCTGGGCACCTACAAACATAACCAAGTTCTTTTATTTTTCGTATCCTTTAGTTTTACGGTATTGTCAAAAACAGAAAAACTATAGTTACGTATCTTAACTACTCGATTAGTACATGGTCATATTATTTTTGTTATTTATTTTACAATTTGGCATCGCCTGCGCATGTTTAGCGGTAACTGAAGATCAACAAGATAAATTAATCCGAACTGGATGGGCCAAATCGTCGGACAAAACCAAAGCGGACGCGCAAAGAGTATTCGGGTGCTGCGGTTTGGATTCGGGAAGCCAGTTAGAATACGCGAATTCCACGGATGGGAATGGTCACCCATCGTGTGCTGATGTGAGTATTTTGTATATAAAAAAATATTTTACTTTGCATCTGCTACGAAACAGAAGCTTAACGCATTTTTGAGGAAATAAAAATGTGAAAGCATCTGTGCGTGTGCGTCGGTTCACAATTTTTGTTTATTTCCTCGTGCTTTGGTTATGTGGGAAGGTTTTCTCAATTTTTTTTGTTTGTTTCGTTAAATTACATCGCGTCGAGTCAATTTTATTTTTGAAACTAATATAATATATTTTTCTATTCTAGCTGGAATGTTGTAAGACTTCTAAAGAGAAGAGTCAATGTTGTTATATGGATCAAGCTGAGAATTGCACGTGTAATCCTTGCTTAGACACGTTGCGAGGTAAAATAACTGACGCTCTGAAGTATTCTGGTGGTATCGGTTTATTTTTCAGTTTTACGGAGGTAAGAAAAATTGAATAATTGTAATATGAAGCTTGGAAATTGTGAATAATTCTTTCTTTTCTGGGGGAAATTAAAATATCTTATTTCGTTGCAGTTTGTCGGCGTATGGCTCACTATACGCTATCGTAACCAGAAAGATCCACGTGCTAACCCTAGTGCTTTTCTATAGTTCTAACCAATTTTCTTCCATTCTAAAACATTGTGGGTGATGTTCTTAGGTATCTTTAACTAATTCACTTTTAACATTTCTAAGGTATCGAATAAATTAATATTAATCTACTAGACTTTAATTAGATAATTTATGTAATGTTTTAAAATTTCTTCGAGTACAAAGTCTTAATTTGTATTTTCAGATATTTGGTTTCATCCTCAGTTGTAGATATCGCAACATGCCCAGTCCATCTCACGTTCCATTGCAGTGACGCGTTTTACTCTGCGAAATTGAATATTTACGTTTTGTACTTTTTCTTTTCTACGAACGATTATTCTGTATATTTAAGTTTAAATTTTAGTTTTATTTGGGGGAGGTGTTTTTTTTGTTGTTTTTTTCCATGTGTCTTGTAGGCTCCAATTTAAATCTTCCAATTTAATTTTAATCGATGCGAGAATATTATTGTTACGAATTTATTCAATTAGTTATTATTGATTATTTCGCTAGATATTTAGATCGTTGTCCTAGAATTTAAGTGAATGGTCACGAATACTTCCAAAATCATTATTTTGAATCTCTAATACTGTTGGATCTCCCTTTTGTACTTAAAAAATATTAAATTGTTGTCCGAGCCATTTAGTTGTTAATCAAGGAATATAAATAAATTACATATCGGTTAAACAATTTTTTTTGTAAAGTTTAAGTTTAATATTGGCATTTGTATTCGAGAAAGAAATAAAAAAGTACTTAGTGCGTGAAATTGGAATTTATTTAAAAAGAATTTCTTGTTTGTCTTTTAACATAACTTCATAATAGGTTTGATCAAAGGTCACATTGATAATCAGTATTATTCATTCGAATCAGCTGAGAAATGGAGTTAATCAAGCAGCTTTTTCCTCCGTTTTTCAGAGTTTCGAGTGAGCAAAATTTCCATGTCGTGCTGGCGCATAGAAACTTAATATCTATACCGAGGGAATTAATACCCGTTGGAAACTATGTGAATGTTATGGATTTGAGCAATAATGAAATAAGGTAAAAATGTTATGTCTTTGACATTTGTTTCGCACTAATAACCATGAAATTTTTTTTTGTTTCGATGCAGTGATGTGTCGTTCTTAAGTGACTTTAGAAACTTGGAAATTGTTGTTTTGGATCATAATCATATAAATTCTGGAACAATTTTTCCAAAATTATCGAGATTAAAAACGCTTTGGCTCAATCATAATAAAATTGACAAGATTGGCCAATTCCTGGTATCTCTAGCTAAGCAATGTCCCAAACTTCAAGTTTTAAGTTTATTAGGAAACCAAGGAGCGGCTACTTGTAAAATATCGAGCAGTTTGCAGGAGATTGTAATTTATAGGTGACAATTAAAATCAAATTATACATGAAAATGAATTAAAAAACATTTTATTTTGCAGGTATAATATCATAAGCGAATTTCCGAATCTGATTTATTTGGACGATGGTCCCGTAACACGAAGCGAGCGATCGAAAGCGAGCGAAATGTTTAAAAAACCAACCGTTTTAGGAACAGTCGGAATAATAAGTTGGGAATTTGCTAATGTGATATCTCTGAAACAGCGTGAAAATCGTATTGTGTAAAAAAAAGTTAATCTTTTAACGTGACGGATTTTTATTTTAAAAAATTTAATTGTAAATTATATTGGACAATCGGCGATTATAACGGATCTGTCGTCCGAAACTGAAACCACTTTATTACTCGCGGAATTATATTTTGCGCACCATACCTAAGAGATGAAAATAAAATGTCGAAAATAATTTTAAAAAGTTACCGAATCTTTCTTTACTTGATCGGTGTGTTCGTTAAACGTGTGAACGCATTGTTTTAGGTTAGAATCCCAAATTTTAACTGTTTTATCGGACGAACTAAAAGGAAAATTCGTATAGTTTTGATAAAATCGTTTATAAACGTCAAAATATAACTAGAACTCACCATGAAACAAAATGACTGCCGTCGGGAGCGTAAGCAACGTGTAAAACCCACGAACCGTGGCCGGATAAAGTCCCGGTAAGATTAGCGTGTTGCCTAAAATATCAGAAATTAGTTTAGCCGTACTAATAAATCGAATTTGACCCTCGGGTCACTCACACGTCATATATTTTCATATGTCCGTCGTCGGAAGCCGTTATAAGCAATTGAGAATCGGGTGAAAATGCTAATGAACGGATTGGCAACGCGTGTCCTAAAACGAGCCGTTAGTTGATCAATTTTTAAACAAACGAGTCTGTGATTACCTTCTAAAGTCCGGACTAATTTCGCGGTTGCGATGTCGAGAATGTTAATTATACCATCAATAGCCCCACTCGCGATGTATTTACCATCGGGGCTCTATAAAAAAATTATTTTTAAAATAATTTTTCATTACGAGTGTATTGTTTACTCAATATTTACGTAGGCGATACTAAGTGTAAATTTTCCTCTAGTATCCATAGAGGATTCTAATTTGCCACTTTCTACACCGTACAAGTTAATTTTTCCCGAATGACTACCAGACGCTACAAAAGCAGAATCTGGGGAAAATGTAACTGTCCAGGCATCGACTGTGAAAGAAAAATAATTTTTTGTTTAGTTCGACTTATAAATAATAAATTGACAATAAAAAATAAATTACCCGGTCCAGCGTCGATACTTTTAAGTTCCTGGCCTTTTTCTAAATCCCATAACCTGATATGACAATCGAGAGAACTCGACGCGCACACTGAAAATGAATGCAATTATCGATTAAATAAACACGAGTTATTATACAATTTTCGAGTTATTCTATTACTCGTTCCCTCGGCGTTGATGTCGACTGACACGACTCCGAGTGCGTGACCTTCCAGGCTTTGTCGTAATTCCAATTTGTCTCCCGTCCTGAGAATTAAAATATATTTAATTATTAATTATGTCGCTACCGCTAGATTGACATCGAGTTACCATTTCCAATATTTTACCAGATCGTCCACTGAACCTGTAACTATATGGTCTGTTCCAGTTTTCTCATTTTTTCCCCACGCACACGTCCAAATACTGTCTTCATGAGCTAAATGTTTAATAGTTTTGTTTTTATTACCGAGGCTAATCTTACATTTTTTTATTTATTATTTGTGTTCGTGATTATAAACACGCACCTTGTTCTTGTTTGAATAAAACCGAATACTGCGAAAATAAAAATAAAAATAATCAGAATACGTTAACGAGACGGAAGATTAAAAATTACCATTGTCTTTTTTCTGATATTATTATTATTATTATTATTATTATTATTTATGGAATATTATGGAGTGGGAGAAAGTCGAAGAAATTACAGTTGCAGCACGAGCGAACGGTACGAGGCACCATGCAGGCTGCAGCATAAGCTTCCAGACACCGCCACCGGATCGATAATGCTAAAAGGCGATGCAAATTTACGATATAAAATTATGGAAATACTTGTTTCCCTCGTATTATTAATATCAATTAATATTGGTATTTTTAAAAAGCGAGCAATGGAGACACTCGGAATTACGCGACGATATTTAAAAAAAAATGGTGATATTACGTCATTCGCTTGAACTTGGATGAACTTGGATGAACTTGGAATTGTTCTTCAGCCAAGATTGCACTCATTTTTCGAATGAAATTTGTAAATGTGTATCGAGTAAAGTAAAAGGTGAAAGCGGAAGAGTTTATTTGCGATGCCTGACGAGCGAGTCTCTGCTACTTATGTTGTGGTTGGTGGTGGAATTGCGGGTGTATCTTGTGCAGAATGTGTAAGTTATTTTTACAGCGATGGAAACTACGAATAAAATTATTTTATTTATTTTACAGTTATCCTATCTCGCATCCGACGAGCCGGTGTTATTAATTTCTGCATCGCCTTTAATCAAAACTGTATCGAGAATACAACAAGTTACTCAGCTGTTAGAAGAACTCGATGTGGAAGAAAAACCAATGGAGACTTTAATGCAGAATCACAAGAATTTATCGGTTATTTCAGACAAAATTGTGAAATTGAATAGTAAAGAACGGGTAATACTATTGTAGTCAATATTTAGTAAGATTTTGTTGAAATTTTATTTTGCAGACATTATTAACAGCGAGTGGCGCAATTATTGAGTACGAGAAACTATGCATAGCAACAGGTGGAAAACCCAAAGTAATGCAGTACCGTATTAATTTGAATGAACTTACATTTTTGCATAATTTTTTTTAAAGATTATTTCGGAGCTAAATGAATTTGTGATTGGAATTCGGGATACGGAAACTACTCAAACTCTTCAAAAAAAACTTTCCGCTGCTAAACGAGTTGTAGTTGTAGGAAATGGTGGCATAGCGACAGAATTAGTGTAAGCGCGACAAAGCAAAAACAAAATAATAACGTTTGTTTAATTTAAACTTACTAATTTATTTCAAAGATACGAAATCGAAAATTGCCGAGTAATCTGGGTAATAAAAGATAAAAGTATTAGCGCTACGTTTTTTGATCCGGGTGCCGCTGAATTTTTTTTACCGAATCTGTCGACAGAGAAAGCGGAAGAAAATAATATAGCGAAAAGAATGAAATACACAATTGCTGGTATAATTTTCGTATTATTGTACGTATTATTTCATCTTTTTAAATTTAACTCGACAGGTTTTAAGTCTAAAGTTGATGCTTCGCTCCACGGTAGTGCTTTAGGACCCGATTGGGCCACTGGATTGAAAATGTCTGGTGATTCCAAGACGACGACGAGAAATGTGGAAGTCCAGTACAGTTGTGAAGTTGAGACTGTTTTAAGTTACGACGAGTTTAAAACCGAAGGGTTAAAAGAAACTATTTTTGATTCGGAAGACGGTAAACAGGAAAAACTGCGATCTTCGGAAAAATTGCCATTTATAAAATATTTATTTTAGCTAAATGGCCAGTTTATGTACGACTAACGAACGGGAAAATATTTGGCTGCGATTTTATCGTTAGTGCCACGGGTGTAACTCCAGACTGCGATGTATTTTTAAAAGATAACGAGGTAAAAACCGATAAAAAACCTGAATTTTGTTTTAATTTACTTATTTCTTGCTTTCAGTTTGCGGTATCAGAAGATGGGGCTTTAAAAGTCGATAGCAAAATGGAAACGTCTATAAAAAACATTTTTGCAGCTGGAGATGTTTGTAATTGCTCTTGGGAGTTACCTCATCATTGGTTTCAAGTAAAATTTTTAATGGTTAATCTTTGTCTTCAATAAATTAATGATATTTTACAGATGCGGTTGTGGACTCAAGCGAGGCAGATGGGATGCTACGTTGCTAAATGTTTGATCGCTAGTGTTGAAAACACCGATGTATCGTTGGATTTTTGTTTTGAGATGTTCACTCATGTAACGAAATTCTTTGGATTCAAAGTATGTTTTAAAATGGTCATAAAGTACGATGTTACGATGTATTAATTGTTTTTTTTTAGGTTGTATTATTAGGACTCTTTAATGGACAAAAGCTAGGAACCGATTACGATATAATTCTTCGTATGACTAAAGGTATTGTTAAAAGATCTCAAGTTCTAATTATTATTTACATACTGTATTTTAAATTTATTAATTAGGTAAGGAATACATTAAACTTGTAATGCAGAATGGACGAATTCAAGGAGCGATTCTGATCGGAGAAACTGACTTGGAAGAAACATTTGAAAATCTAATACTGAATCAGATGGATTTAAGTAGATACGGTGAGAATCTTTTGGATCCTAATATAGATATTGAAGATTATTTTGATTGATTAGAATCTAGTTTTTATTTTAAATGTCTGCGGTATATTGTATAAAGTTGTTTAATACATTACATTTTATGAAAGTTTTCATAGTAAGATTTGAATTTCATAAATAAAAATTGCAGGAAAAACAACTATTAATTTCTTCTAAATGTTTTTTTTGTTGTTGTTTTGTTTTGTTAAATGAGCAGTAGACAAAAAGGTTTTGACATTGACATTTGTTTTGTAATACCACGCATTTCTATGCAAGCTACTCTATACTTAAGTTATTATTATTCTTTAATTCATTTACGGGTTGCCCCATCGTGAATGGGGGAAATTACAACCATGATTAGTACAACCACTCTACTAATCGTGTTACAACTATTTCGAATTACAAATAACAAAACAACAAAACAAAATAAAAAAAAGCACTGAGTGATGATTCTCGCTCAAACGCCAGCGACAACAAGGAGTAGAATAGTCGTGCAAATCAGCTAATCACTTCCGCCATCTTCTCAAAACATAAGATATATTCCACTATGTTAACATTAACTGGCCCCTTGGAGAATACGATTGATTTCGATTTCGCCCTGAACCAAGTAGCCGCCACGGTATCTAAACTCTATTTAACAATTCGTGACTCAGCTCGACTATAGGATTAAAATAAGATACCACAATATATACTTTCAGTACAATGCAAAAAAGTTCACTTTTTAGTTTCGTGCACGAATTGTTGGATAGAGTTTAGACATTTCATTGCAGGCCTCTCTCATGTCCTGCAAGATGATTGATAAGAGTCCTCCATCCACCAAAGAAATAAGTAAAAACTAAATTTTTTAACCTAAGTTTGAGGAATATAATGGTGACGTAAAGTATTATTTGAAACATAGCATAGAAACAAACTTCCCAATATAATTAATACTGTAAACTAAAGTTTCCAGTCCAGTGCACTAGTTAGTGGTTTGCGCCCAGAAGAACCACAATGCAATGCTGGCACACATCACCCAATCAGAGCTCACAGCAACTATAGCTTAAGTAAGGGCTTACTTTCTGCTAACACTCTCACCTCTGAACATCGCTATTTGCTTT